>VWZY01007196.1:240646-252426 GCA_013399075.1 Chloroceryle aenea | reverse complement strand
TAACCCGTCGAGTTTCGCTTTTGTTGACAAGAGGGAGAGATGCTCCCAGCTCCAGTATCGCTTTGTGGGAACACCTTTCAACAGGCACCCAAACTGATGCGGGGCTTCGGGGAGGGCTGTCCCGGGGAGCCGGGGGCGGCAGGGAGGCAGAAAGCCCCTGAGCCCCAGTCAGCTCTGACTCAGGCTGATCGCAGCGATGATGGCATTTGCTGTCATCCGGCCTCTAATTTTCTTGTCTCTTTATCTCGGCTCTTTGAGGGCTCCGGGCTCAGCAGTGCTTTGGCAAGGAGTTGATACTGTCGTGCAGTTTTTTTCCCCTTTTGCAATTGTTTCACGTCTTGTGCGTTGTAGTGAAAGAAGTCAAATACTGACTTGTTGCATAAGCACAAAAAAAAAGCCCTTTTGGGGGGCGATATCTTCATCTCTGACAATTGCTGTAGTTTCTGCAGAAGTCTGTGTAGAAGTTGCAGTTTATTATCTGCTCTTTCCTTCCTCTCTGATGGTGACTAAAAGTTATTCTATAATTAGTACTTATGGGTTTATTATTAAATATCTCTCTGGTCTCGACCTTCTGCAGATCACAGAGCTTCACCAGTATAAACTGTTATAAATCTTCTGTTAGTCGTGTGAAGCAACACAAGTTTGTAGCAGGGAGCCCTGGGGCACCAAGCCTCTCTGCCTTCAGCCTGAGACCTCCAAGGTGTTCCTCCCAGTTTTAAACACTGTAACCAGGAGATGTGAGCAGCACAGCGACTCCTGAGCGGTGGACGTGAAGTGAGAAGACAGTGGGTCAATTGCTCACTGCCCTTTCCTGAGCTGTGTCGGGTGTTCACGTGTTTTTTACCAAGGGCTGACATGCTCCCTGGTACCCCTGGGGACTGCCCCGTGGGATCCTGGGCAGTGGCACCCCCTTTGCTCAGCTCTTTGTTGTTCCCACCCCCTTCTCTGCGTTTCCAAAAGGAATGTCTTGGGAGAAATGGGATTTCATACTCCTCAGTCACGCGCATTCACTTGGCAGCATCCTCTTAAACTGCTCAGTTTCTCTTTCCCCTTTCCACTCTCCTGTAGCACTTTATCTTGTATGACACCAACTGCTCTCCAGTGACCTGGTCTCGAGGAGAAAGGCATCGAGCCCCTCGGAACCCTGCAGCAGAGTCAGTGCTGCCCAGCTGGCCCTGGGCACAGTGCTGCTGTACAGCCCCGCACGGCTCCCGCGGCTGCAGGCAGAGCCCAGCCCCCTCCTCCACGCTTGTGTGCGCAGCCCGGGGCAGAGAATGGTGTGGTTAGGTTTGAGAAAATAGATTGATAGTCATGCCATGCATTGCACCTACTGTCCTGCAGTCCTCTGGAAGCTCTCATTTGGAAACACGGTCGATTGTATCCATTTGGGGTTTGGTTTTTTGTGTGTTTTGGAGTTTTTTGGAGTTTCTTTAGGGTTTTTTTTTTCCTCTGTTGTTATTCGCTTCCTGGTTTGTTGTACTTTGCACTCCAGAAATTGGTCACATCCCAAATGGCCTTGATCAGAACCATAAGGCAGTTCACAACCCCCCTGGCTTTCCCAGAGGAGCCAAGCGCACGCTGAGCACTCGCAGCACTTTGGAGAGCCTGTGCCTGTGGATGCAGGTGATGTATAGTCCAGAAAAAACAAGTGATCTTAACGTTTGGCTGGCATCTGGTCAGCTCTTGGAGACAAACAGTGTAGCAAGGCTTAGGATTTGACCATTCTAAGCACCCGTCGGGCTTCAGATCCTACGAGATGTAGCAGCTTTTGGAAATCAAGGAGGTGTGGGGCTGGAGGTGCCGGGCTCTGGGAGGTGCCCAGGCCGTGCTGGGTGCTGGTGGAACCACCTTCACCAGCTCTGAGGAACGCCTGCAGTGCCTCACAGCGAGCGACAGGGCTGGCTCTCTCCTGGCCCGGGGTAAGCCCCGGGAATGCTGGCACTGGCAGGACGTGTGCCATCACGTAACCTCGTCTGTTGTGACAGCCCGGGTGTGTCTGCTGCTACCTGCAAATTAACCAGCGGTTTCACACCATCTCTGGGAAAACAGAGAAAACTTGTTTCGTACGAGAAACTTTTTTTTCCAGAAAGTTTTGCATTGACTGGGGAGAGTCAAAGTCTGCGGCTCCATTAGTGTTCCGGACCCAATCAGCCCAATCGAGAACAGGCTCTGCTCCAGAAGTTGGCAAATTCAGGAGTTTAAATCCTGCAAGTGAGTCTGAGCTCGGGCAAACCACCCGATTCTTCCTAGTGAGCCGGGAGCTGGGAACTGCTGTTGTTCCTCTGCAGGGGTAACAGATCCCGTTCATCTCAGCGTGGGTCTGGCGATTTCCTCGCAGCTGCTCCAGCTTCATACTGACACTTGGCTGGTGTTTTAGGAAAAGGTCAGATCCCTTCCCCGACTTTCTATGTCTTGCTGCTTCAGGAGAGGATTCATGTAGGACAAAGTGAGCTATCCAGGGAAGGGGAGAAGTGTCTTTAATGGGTCAAAAAGTGGTTAAAATAAGGAAGCCAAAGGAAGGAGGAGATCATTTCACAGCAAAAGGAGATTTTTAGTGGAGTCCCACAGGGACTTGTGCTATTCCAAATATTCATGAATGACTTGGAAGGAACAGGAGGTGGCAGGAGGTGACAAAGTTGGCTGCTGTAAATAAATTCTTTGAAGTACTAAAACCAAAATCTGCCTGTAAGGAGTTGCAGAAGTATCTCACCATACTGAGTGACCAGGTGATAAAATGCCAGGCAGAACTTACTGCCGGTAAATCACAACACGATGGACAAACAAGAGTTAGCAGCATGCAATTACCATTTGCAGCTTGAAGTAAACAAAAGGAATCCTTTTATTGTTCACCTGGTGGGTAATTAAACCATGGAACGTACTGCTGCAAGATGCAGTACAGATACCAAGGTATAAAAACTTCAGAAAGGGAAACTGAAGAAAGAAAAAACCACCGGGGATCGCTACCCCCAGCTCTGCCTGTTCAACAAGCCCTGCCCCTGCATCTCCGGGCTGCAGAGGGCTGGAAGGAGCATCCTCGACGTGATGCTGCACAATGGCCTCACAGGCCAAGACACAGCCCCTGCCTGCCAGTTCTGTCTGCCCCTTCCCTCTCCCGACCTCCTCCTTGTGCGGGTGCAGCTGCTCGGCTGACGCTGGGAGGACCCGGAGCCTGGGTGCGGATGGCTCCCTGTGGCACCACGCCGTCTGGAGGGTCTGCTGACCGCAGCGTCTGTGGGCATCTGCTGCTGCAGGCTGCTCTCAGGGACAGGCTCTGAGCCTCGGCCGACGCGTGGTCTGATCCAGCTTAGCCATCACATTCCTGCCTCATTCCGTGTTGCTCGCCGTTGGAAGTACGGACGGGGCTCCCTTCTCCTGCACGTCTGCCTGGCGTGAATGTGCCACGTGGCATCACCCCCAGGCAGGCGGGTGGGTGCCTGCAGGTGCCATTGCACCTTTCCATCACCCTCGCAGCGAGCCCAGGTGCCCGGGCTGCAGGCAGGCACAGCCAGGCAGCACCGCACGACCCACGGCCACGAGCCACCGCACGCTCGGGCACCACCCCGCCGCTGTCAAGCCTCCAGAGGATGCAGCCAGGAGCCAAAGGTGGAGCCAGGGGCCTGGTTTCAGGCTATTTCTGAACAAAAAGTAGTAGTGGAGCTGCTCTTTAAAACACTTTCAGTGAAACTGGTTTTGCTAAACTCATCTGTTTGTTATGCTGAAGTGTTCAGGATCCACTTCTGAGCCTGGGGCTCAGTGCTCCAGGCAAGGCAGAAACTCTCGGGTGGCAAAACAAGCCCCTGCTTTAAAGGGCTTTGCATTACCATAATGTTTAGGTTGAACTTATCTGGCTGCTACATAGGAGGCAAGAGGATTTCCTTTCTTATGTCTCTGTCTTTCTGGCACTGCAACTTCAGTACCAATTCCTGTGATGTCAGACTGATGCCAAGTATCAGCTTACCAAGAAAACACCTTTCTAAGTCTTCAGGTCTTTTTATTAGGTCTTAAAACCACAGATATTTTATTAGATATTAAAATCACAGAGGCAGCCTGTTTAAAACTGGAGTCCTTTGAAAGTTCTATTTATGTAAGTACTGTAAAGATAAAACACAGGGAGCAAGCAAGGTGGGACACAAAGCATCAGGACAATTGTCTGCAAACATTTTATTCTGTAAAAACTTTAGAGACCTTGCATCAAATTCATTTATAGTGAGTTCTTTTCTTGTCTCAAGAAAAAAGCAGCTTAATTTTCCTGTCTCATCCCTACTTAACTCCCTATGAATTCCTCCATTTCAGGTGTGTGATATCTAAGAAATGATGTAAAAACTCTTTCTCTATATGTAGCACCCGCTGCAATTCAGAGGATTCTTCCCTTTGGCTCCCGGGTTGGCTCGGGCTCTAAATTAGGACCCATCTGCGGTAATAAAGGCGGCAGAGTTTGGAATTATGCCTTCAATTTAAAGAGATGTCATCTCTCTTGCAGTAGAGATGGATGTTTTAAAAGGTATATGGCATTTCATAAAACTCGTTTCTAGTGGTAACATTTCTCTTTTGCTTATATATTTTACTCGTGAGTCTGAGCTTAAAACTTGCACGGTGTCACATCCTGAATTTCTTTTCTCTGGCGACCCCGGTTGTGTATAATTCTCTTTTATTGTCGACAAGCCCCAAGTTTACAGAACGTGATTGGAAATTACTAACATGGGAAAGCATGAGCTGCTTTAGAACTAATCACGTGTGCGCCTGCTGTGCTGGGCACCCCTGAATCCTCTCTGTCCTGCAGAGTCCCAGGGTGAGGCACCTCATTCACACCAGCCCCGCGGTGCCTCGGGACCAGGTGTTCATTTGCCCCTTTCCAGCACCCTGACCGCCAGAGCATCCCGGAGCAAACAAAGGAACCTTGGGTTTTATCCTTTCCACTTGGCTGGCTCTTAACAGATGACAACTGATGGACGTCTCCCAGAAGCTGGTAGGCAAGGCCAGGCCTTTACCCCGCAGCACGACTTACCCACCCTGCCCCAAGGGAGACGGTACCAAGGTGGTGGCTGCCCCATCCCTGTCCCCATCCCAGGGGAGGTGGCCGGGGCTCTGAGCACCCTGCTCTGGTTGCAGATGGCCCTGCTCCCTGCAGGGGGGTGGAACAGATGAGCTTGAAAAGTCCCTCCCAGCCCAAACCAGTCCGTGATTCTGTGATTTTTATTAGGCATTGTGTTGCCGGAAAAAATACCGGTGAAATCAAAGGTGGTTCTCTTCTCGCAGGCATCCTGTAATTAGCTGAAGTCGTCTTCACAGAGAGCTCTTGATGCATAAACCAAAAGTTTCCTCTTCCCTGCATGTTGCCGCCAGATGTTACTGCAAAATTTAAAAACAACAGTGTTATTTGTGTGTACTTCCATATGACTTCACCCCCATGCCCGTCTCGAAGCGCTCCTCCTCCTCCTCCTCCTCAATTAACCCGACTAATTCTCCCCGTTTCCGACCAGTGCCTTCCCCCTGTCTGCCACAGTGTTCCAGTTTCAGCCGTTTGTTAAGCTCTGCGTCCCGCCATTCAGCAAAGCTCAGTAGGCCCATAACCTCCTCAGACTAATTTCCAGTTGCAGTGATGATTTCTTTTTTACACGAAACAGCTGCAGAAGAAAGCAGCCCTCAATGTTTTGTCAATACAGACCCAGAGACGGCTGGATTCAGTGCTCCCAATCGCTCTTATGGCTTCAATAAACACCGAGGGCCAAACCCTTAGCTGGTGGAACAAGGATGAGTACGTAGCACATTGTGCCAGAAGGAGATTTAACCCCATGTGGGGCTTTATCCATTGGATAACAGGCTGCATTTTTTTCCAGTGTACACTGCAGCTCACAGGGGTGTTCTGTGCAGGCGTTTGCCCTGAGTTCTGTGCCATTGGATTGTTACACACAGTTTCCCTCTGTACAGTTTCCTCTGCCAAGAGTTGCTCTACTCAGGCACGAACGTGAGAAGGGCCAACAGACTTCACCTGCCCTGGTTCCAGCTCTGCACTTCTGCCTGCTGAACGCCCAGCGCCGCTGTATTGCAATTAGCAGTGCCCAGGGAGTCTTCCAGGGTTAGCCCTTCCTAATTAGCAGGTTAACACGTTCCCTAGCCTCAGCCTAACCACGGCTCCTGTAGCTCGTGCCTGGAGATGCTGGCAGCGCTCAGTTTCCCACGGCAGCTCCGGGAAAGGCAGGGAAGGTGGAAGGTGGCTGTGGTCTGAGGAGCGACGCGTCAGACTCCAGCTCTGGGAGAAGGAAGGAGGAGGAGTCCGGAGGGGATGTGTTTGTTCCTCTGAGTGCTACATGGAGAATGAAAACTCCAGGAGAGAAGTTAAGAGGAAATAAATGGATTCAAGGTGAAGCAGATCCATACAGGCAAAAAGGAAAGATCCAGAAGGAGCACGGCGTGGTGGAAGAACGAAACCAGTAGTTCAAGTAGAAGTGAAGGACCTGATGGGAAATTAAAGTAGAAAAGGTATTGCACAGATGAATGTCGGGAGCAGGAATTGATGGGAAAGTAGAAAAAAATACAAAGAGTTATTAACCTAAAGAGGCTGAAGGAGGGCATGGCACCGAGCCGCTGTGCCTCAGTCTGTGGCCTGCTGAAGTCACTAGCAAAAGCACCCTCGGACTGAGTTCGGGCCCAGGAGTCCCCTCCAGGAAATAAATCCACAGCAATGAGGATGCTGCTCGTCTCCCGCGCCGCTGGAAGCGGCAGCTGCAGAACCTTGTTTTTCCATTCTGGCTTAGCTGGAAAACTATTGACAGGCGGCAGTCGCTGGCTGAATGACTTTGAAGTATGTTCAAGAATTAAACAGCATTACTTACAAGCTGATAGGAAACAAAACTGGCCTCCTTACCAGACAACTGAGATCTTAAAAGACTTGTGCTTGTGAGGAACATTAGACAGCAGGCATGTCGCTGCCTTTCGGTAGAGAGACAGCAGACTGCAAAGGGAGGAAGAGTTCCTCCTGTAGACTGTAGCCGTACACGAGCTGTCTTTGATGCACGGCTCCAGAATTAGCATTTCATAGGAAAAGGCAACACAACCCTTATTTTTGGAAGTACTTCCAAGCCGGCTTAAGGACTTTATGATTTGTTATTTGTGGACTCCATACAGTATTTATTCCAAGAGTGCAAATTCTTTGTTCTCTAGATTTCTGAGCAATCGTCTTCCAGTTCCTGATACCTCTGCAAATATTTATTTATTAAGGTTTTTATTTCATTGGCCTGACTTTTGGTCACTGGTGCGACCATGTCCTTGGTTTGACAAATTCTTTCCACTCCCCATTGTCTGCGATATCTAGCTCCTGTTCTTCAGCATCTGGTTTGGCTTTTTTTCCCTTTAGCTTATCTTTATTAACTGCTTCAGAGATCAAAGAAATCATTTCTGTCCACTTTAGCACTTTGAGTGAAATATTGGTAAATCAATCCCTCAGCTTACAAACTCCTCTGTCCTACCAGGGCGAAGCAGATCCAGCCAATCGAACCTGATCTCCGTTAACTGCCAGCACCACTTCACACACTAATTTCTTGAAGGTTACAGAGAAAGTTGTTGCTATTCTATTTCACGAGCGCACCACTTCATCTGGAAAAACTTCAATCATTTTTTTTCCCCAGCCTGCTTCTAGATCTAAAAATGATTTAGTACAGATCCACAGCGGCCTACATACGTCCGCCAGCAGGGACCCGTGTGTCAGTTCTGTTCTTGCCGGGCCTGTCAGCAGGTCGTAACCAAAGAAATCTCCCCGTATTGTCGCGTACTTGAGTAGGACTGTTCTACACTCACGGCTTTCCCTGTGTCTAGAGGGGGTTAATTTTTTCCCAGTGGGACTCCAGACCATTTTATACCTCGATGCTTCCTGTGGATTATATTACCCATGCTCACTTCAAAGTCCCGTGTGGCACGATCTGCTTATCTTCAGGTCCCCTCTATTGTCCACGCTAACCCCAGACGGACAGATTTATGTCTGCATCTGGCAGCCACGAGAGTTCCCTTCGGTGCTTCAGATGTTTCCTTCTGACATTTGGTTTGGAGCGCTGTACGCAGATCTGAAGGCTGGTTCTTGGTTTCCATGCATTGCCTGATCTCCTCCGCCAGAGTCATAATTACATTTGAAAGATCTAATAATGCTCTCCGCTTAGATACGTATTTTACTGTCTATATTTAGTGCTTGTTAAGGTGGAGGGTCGTTACCTGTGCAATATTATTACATGACAGCGTAGGAAAGTGCAGTCACTGATGTATTTTTAAATCTCTTACATGATAATTCACACCACCCTGCAATACCGGTGGCTCCACAGAGCTACTGGGTAAGCTGGGGACCCACCAGACCTGCACTGCTGCTCTCTGAAGCTCGCTTTCAAAATTAGGCATTGATCTGCAGCCAGAATTCCCCCTGTCAATACACGGTGGTAGCTGAAACTGGGTGTCAGTCCTTCTCTTGATCTTGGTTTTTTCAGGGTATGTATTAGCTCTTCCTCAAATTCAAATTTCCTACCTTGGGGAAATAATTCTTCCTTCTGTTGTCCAAATATATTTCATTCTTTACAGGGGACATTAAGACATGTGCCATCTGTAGACATTTTGAGTTGGACCAAAAAAACCCCTGAAGTTTTTAGTTAATTATTCATCTGTAAAACAGCCACGGTTCTTTTACCATGATTGTTACAGTGCATAACTTGTGTATTTAGAACGAGTGGAATTTCTGCAAAAAACCCCAACCCAAACAAACAACAAACACGCCCCAGACCTTCCCCTCCAGATTTTAAGAAAGAATACACACATTTTACCAAATTACCCCTCTGCTCAGGTTAGTGGAAAACAACGGAGCAGTGCCGACCTTGTGAGGAAGACACAATCTTCTTCAGATTAGTATCCAACAGGGGTCAGAGCCACAAGAACTCGGAGCCCAAACGAAACCTGTTCCCTGTGCTGACACTTAGAGCAGGATGGAGAAACTCTGGGCACAGGGTAACACCAGCCACAGATTCTCAGGCTGCAGTAAGAATTTTCTTAATATTTTCTCTGGTGGGGCCTGGTGAGGTTCCTGTGGTGAGAGCCGAGCAGCTCCTGGGCGGGGATGAGCTCTGCTTTCTGATCAGCATCAAGATAGCCTGATATCAGCGTTGGGAAATTTATTAGCGGAGGATTCTGGTGATGCTGTCACAACAGCGCACTCGCTTCTAAAACCCAACAACGCCTTCCTTTCATCTGACGATAAGCATTTATGTGCCTTAACTGTGACTGTAAAACAAAGTGGGTCGGACTCGAGAAATAAAGAAACCTCCTCCTTGGTAATGAAAATACTTTGAAGGTTGATTATGTTCTGAGAAGAGCTGCCAATGCCAGTTGTTGAAGAAATTCATAGGTTCCTAGGGAACAAAATAATCAGCAGCGTAACGCAAGGCACAGACTTTCAGCCAGTCAACTTTGTCACCTTCTAAGCATTCAGTTGAAGAGGAACAAAACTCACAAGTCTTTTATAGCCTGACTTATTTCATGCATTCTTCTAAACCAGCAAAGATGGGTTCTATTTAACTCCGACCATCATGGTGTAATGCAGCGTATTGTTGTGTGGAGGGTGGCCTGTTGCTATTGTAGAAGGTTAGCCAAGGCATGCCAGCTGAGCGAGCTTGGACACGACCCTGCTGTTCCCAACAGGGGACATTTCTGTTTGAAGGAGAGCAAAGGGACGTGGTACGTTCGGGTTCTTCGGTCACACGGGAAAAACTCGCATGAGGCCAGAGGGATTTCTCCAGAGTTACTCCTCAGTCCCTGCCGTGTGAGCCTCTGTGGGCTTTGAGCTCATTCTCTTTCAGCTGCACTTGTAGCCAACAGGAGTGAGAATCTGGAATATCCTTTTCCCAGCTTTATAGACGAGAAGCAGAAGATATCTGAGGTTTTTCATCTGCTCAGTTCAATGCAAAACATTTACAAGGGAACAAGAGACAGAAATACTGTGTCGCAGCAGCCTGAAGACAACGAGCAAATCAAACTTCATATTGGCACGTGGCCGTTTTACCGACAAATCCCGAGCTTTCCCGACGGCAAGCTTGCCAGGAAAGCTGCAGCGCCCAGCAGCAAGTGCAAGACATCCTTCGGGAGGGTGAGAATGTGACTCGTCCTGCCCTGGCCAGAGCCCACTTCTGCACATACTGTCCTGCCTCAGCACCCCCGGCACGGGAACCTGTAAGGTGTCCCCTGCTCGCTGTCCTGCGCTGCTGTAGTGTCCCTGGCCGAGGCTGGGGAAGAAGCTCTGTAGAGCAATCTGAAATCGTCTCCTTTTGGATAAAAGATGATATTAAGATATGGATTGTTCATTAGGGAAGGAACGTCCTACCCATTGCCGTGCAAAAGCGGCTGTAATTAAGCATCCGAGTGTGTGTTTATAAACAGATGTTCTCATCTAAATGTCTGAGAAGTAAACAGCTTTGCTCTACAAGTTCCCTCGAGCGATAGCAGCTCAGCGAAGGTAACATCTGGTGGCATCACAGCTCTCCTCTGCACGCTGGTGCCCTCCCAGATCCACCCAGCACTCGAGTTTACCCAGCTTCAGTGGCAGGAAGGGTCCCCAAGCACAAGGCACTTTTTGGGGTGGAATATTTGCAGAGGACTAAAGTGAAGTAAATTTTCCAGGTCTAGTCCCAGAAGCATGTGAGGATTTCATGCTTCAAGAGACATTCTTGCTTTTATTTAACACCAAGGACTCTGGAATATTCCTGCACCTGGTAACAACGAGTTCAGAGTATGGGTGACTCGTCCAACTTCTGCTATTCTGTTTCCCTTCTACGGGAAGAAGAGTTTCCTGTGAGCCGTAAATCGATTGCATCACTCACGAAGCTCCAGAAGCTGCTTTACTGTGCTACTTCAGATACAGCTTTCAAAAGTGCACCAGGCGGAGGGAGACTGCGGAGGAACATCTGGAATTTTCAGAACCATTTTTCCTCATTTGTGGAACCCAAATGAACATTAAGCTAACACTGCACGTGGATAGTTTGCATTTAAAAAGTAAATCGATATCTTCCAGAAGTCAATGTGGTATGTTAAAAGTTAGAACTTAAAGAAAATGGAAAAAATGGGGGAAAAAAAAGGGGTGGGGGAAGCAGTTTAATTGTGCTTTAAAATCTGCTTTTACTCGGCTTTTCCTTTCCTTGTCAAACGATCCCCAAATCTCTCAAAGTTCATTTACTTGTCCCAAATGAGAACGATGGCCGTTTCTCTTCCCCTCATCACCTGAACTTCTGGCAGCTCCCGGGAAAGCCAAACCCCGGAGGCTCGTCCACACCGAAGGGCAGCCTCTCCCCCCTCAGCTCCTTCTCCCTGAAGACAGCAGAGTTCTCTACTTCGCTGTTCTACTTCACGATAGTTTGAGCTCCTGCTCTGCCCTACCGACAGCTCCTGGTCTGTTCTTGCCCAGGAACATGTCACACAGGAGTGGCTGGTGTCGCAGGGCTGGCCCAGGAGCAGGCAGACCCGGCTGCTGGGGATTGTCCCACCATCATCGCTTCCTTCTTCCGCGCCTCTGCCGGCTAAAACCAACTTCAGACCAGCGTAAGAACCCCTTGCCCATTTTTTTTATTTAATTATTTTAAAAATGTTAAAATGTCTTTGTCACTAAAATGCTACCGTGGAGTTTACTCCTATTTCTCAGTGAAAACCCCTACACTTCCAGTCCTTGACAGGGGACAAAAGTGTCTCCCTGTCCCCTGCTCCCTCGGGGTCTCTCGTGGATCCCTCGTCTCTTTTGAGTTGTTTTCCTTCTCTCTTTTCAC
>VWZY01007196.1:203327-221551 GCA_013399075.1 Chloroceryle aenea | reverse complement strand
AGGCGTTCCTGAAAGTCCTTGTGTAATGCAACAGGGAAAGGTGGGCTTCCAGATTTGGCTTGGAGTGATGCCAAAGGGGGGCCTGGTCCTGGTGGGGGAGCTGCTTTGCTGTAGCCATCCCAAGACTGCTGAGTTGGGCACTGTTGGAGAGAACAGGCCAAGGGTGATTGTAAAAGAGGGAACTACATCTGAATGAGACAGATGGCTTACAGAATAACCCCCCAAAAGCCAAACCCTAAAGATGCAGCAGCAATGCTGAGAAACCCCTAAAAGCTCAGAGACTGCCTAACAAGCCTCTGCTGAAAGCACAGCTCCCCAGGACTCGGGGCACTCTGGGTTCACAAGTCTGCCTTCTGCCCTTGGCACGGGGGCAGATTGCAGAGCTCTACAGTCTCTTAGCATGTGAGTCCCTTGGGAAAGAGCTGCCCTTGCTCCCAGAGGGAAACGTGTCCTGGGTTTCTGTGAGGTTGTCGCTGGGCCTCTGGACAGGGGAATCCAATTGACCTGAATATTTGCTTTACTCTGTTTATTTATTTTATCTTAAGTGTTTGACGTCCTTCCTTGCCAGAGGCCATTTCGAAAGAAAGAAACCAACAAAACCCCCCAAGTTGTGAAGGCACTGGAAGAGCAGTTCCTTTGTGGCCTTGAGAGCTGGTCGGAGAATAGGAGACGAAGGGCTGGATTTTGTGGCTGCTTCTCAGGACGAGAAGTCGGCTGCCTGGTTCCCTGCGGGGAGGTGCCGGGCCGGGGCCTGGAAAGGCAGCGTGTGGGGCGGTTTGTGGGCGAGCTGATAGGAAGCTATTTTGGGAGGGGGAGTGCCAGGCTGGGAAGCCCTCGGAAGCCGCCCGGAGCCCCTGCCTCGGGTGTGGAGGGAGCGCTGGCCGTACGCTGCTGTACGGAGCTCGGACTCGGGGAGGGCTGCTTTGGTTTGGTGAAGTCCTTAGCTCCTGAGCGCAGCCCAAAAGCTACGTGAGGGGTTTTGTTTCCAAGAAGGATGAAGGGAACAGCCCCTGGTTCGTGCTTGGTGAGCCTTGGTGTGCTCGTGTCCCCAGCGCTGCGCTTGGCCGCTCCGCACGGCCCCTTCTTTGGGGTGCTGCAGAGGTTTTTAACTCACCACCCAAACACTTTTGTTTGTCTCCGGTGCGTAAGAAATTGTCCCCAGATGTCAATAAGCTAAACAGATAAACTGGAGGGGGCAGGTCTCGGCGAACAGAAGGCAAGCTCTGGCAGCCTGAGCTCTGCTGAAACCTGTGGTAGCTGCAGCGACGTCGTCCTGCACGTGGGTTGTTCTTTTTTCTTCTTGTTAATATTGGTATATTCGCATATTCCCCCACTCCATGTGTTAAATTCCCTGCTTCATTTTGTCTTTAAAACTGCAAATAAATCAAGGTAATTGTAGGAGGCAGCTATTGGAACTGCTGCCTCGGGAAATTCCTACGTACTTGAACGCCACCCTTCACGTATTTCATATGGTAGCCGTGGTTCCAAAGACAGCTAAGAAATTAGAATCTTCTCTTCTAAAGATCAGTTACTCTGTCACACACGTTAGGGGCAAGCCCTCGGACCAGCTGTCCCTGTCGTACGCACACTTCAGATGCTGGAGCAGCTCTGAAGAAGGTTGGCTTGAGTCCTGTGCTGCTGCCACAGCCGCATCGGAAGCAGCCAGACCTCGGGTTTGCAAACACCCGAATCCTCTTCACCGACGTCGCTGCTTCTGTCCAGCTGGAATGCACTTGCAGGGTAAATGGCAGTTGGGTAGAGTTCAGACAGATCTTTGCAGCTATACACGTAGTATTTCAAAGTGTTTTCTACAGATCAGCATAGATTGTCAGTCATGGAAGATCAGAAATGGGCAATGTTTTAGCCCTTCCAGTTATTTATTCCTATTTCATTTCTTACTTGCTAAGTTCCTAATTTATTTTCTAATTTCTTATTTGTTTTTCTCTTTATTCCAGTTACTTATTTCTATTTACTTTCTAATAGGTAAGGACAGAGCTGGTTTACAATCCCTCCATCCTGGTTTACAATCCCTCCATCCTGGTTTACCATCCCTCCTTCCCAGGGAAGGTGGTTGCCGTTGTTCCTTTGCTAGCAGTGCTTCCCACTACTTCTGCGCTCCCAGTTCCAACGATGCATTAAACCTGGTTTTATTTGCCAGGTGGGAAAATGGGCAGTTGGGAAGGAGCCTGCTGGTGGTGCAGCCGTGTGTCCGCAGCACGGTTCAGTTGGGGCTGGAGGTGCAGCCAGCTGCCCGTTGCCGTGGGATCCCGACTGCCATCCCTTCCCGCTGCTGATCTGGCCGGGTGCCTCTCGGTGCAGTCTCCCCGGGTGCAGTACCTGGGGTCCTTCTCCCATTTCCCACCGTGATGAGTCTGTCATGGTACAGCTGTTCCTGACCCCTGTGCAGGGCATGGTGTTGGGAATCCTTTGTGTGCCTCTTCCCTGAGGGTTTCTCCTAGTTCTTTTGAAGGAGAAAGGGTCACAATGCAGATGCTGTTGTTAATTGCTCGGACTTACCCTTACCCAACTTGTAAAAGTTAAGAGCTGATGACAGACATTGCTGTTAAAATCAGAATTCTTGGCTTCTCCAGCTTGGATTTTGAAGAACCTTTCATGCCCATAACAGACCAGGCTGAGCAGCTGATGGCACTGTCCTTGCCGGAGGTGGCTCTGCTCCGTGGGCATTGCTTCGCTCTTGTTTCTGGAGCTCAGTCAAGCAGTATTTTCAGACAGCTTCAGGGGTATTTTTTTTCTGGAAGTCGTGTCCTTGCACATCCTACTTTGATCCCAGAAAGGCAGCCCCAAAGCTGTACGACTGTGCTTTGTCCAGCAGCTCCTCGAGGAAGGGCTGTTTGACCTGTCCCACTGCCCTGGGCCACCCCGGATCCTCCTCCTCACAGCCCTGGGCTGTCTTTTGACCTCTCCAGCAGTGGGTGTTCGCTTGGTTTGTTTCGGTTATTTTCCGTTTAGGTAGCGAGTGAGATGATTGTAAACTGGAGAACATTATTACTTTCCTCCCTCTGCAGGTGGCTGTGTTGTCACCTGTTTTTATCAGTACTTGGGTAGCATCGTGCTCGCCTGATGGTGGATGTTTGCTGGGTGTTGCTAGAGCTGCTACCATCCTGCATCTCAAGAATCCCAATCAAATATTTGATTAACACCCATTAACACTGGGCCATTCACCTCTTATTTGGATCTCTGAGTTAGCCAAGTCTCTCCTTCTGTCTCTGTCATTGGTGGCACGGTGAAGACAAGACCACGGGTGCATAACCCCTGTGCCAGCTGCAGACGAGGGGATGCTTTATTCAGGTCAGGGGTGGCTTTTTAATCCTCCTGGAAGCCGTTGATATAAAAATAGCTCATAGGAGTAAACAAAGATGCAGAAAGATGTAAAAATGTGTACGTGCAGATGCAGAAGGACATTGCCATTCCTTACGGATGCCGTTGCCTTAGACCCGAGTTCAGCCACCTTTAAAAGCTGACTAAAGTTCTCTCTTTTTCATCCTCCTCATACTGCTGAGCAAGGCCAGTGGAAGTTGAGATGAGTTGTATCACCTGTTGGGTACTCGTGAAAATGAGATTAAAATATTTCTAATAAATCCATTCTGGCACTCTCCTTCAGAAGGTGTCTGAGAGCTGAGCAGCCTGTTTGGTACAGGGCCCGTGCGTTTCCCAGTCTGAAATTGCCTGTTGGTGGGAGCACAGAGTGTGGAGAGAAAACCATGGTTGGGAGCTCTGAGCCGGGTGTGTATCAGCCAGTCTTGAACAGCAAGGCAAAATACTTGGAGGGGGAGGAGGGCAGGAGAAAGGGAAGACAAAGCTAAGTTGGTAACTGGGGCGAGATGGACCCAAACCAGGAGCCGTGTGCGGTTCCCGCTCTGCCGGGCGTGCAGGCGGGTGCTCCTCGCTGGGGTGTGGGGGTCTCACTACAGACCCACCTCAGACTTTTAGAAATGATGCTGATCGTTAATCGAGAAAGCGAGAGCTATATTGAGCACTCGGGCAACACTTGTTTTGCATATTCAACTTCCTTTGTCTGTTATTTATGTGTAAATGCAAATAATAGGCAACCCAGCAGCCATCTGTGGCACACGCTCGTCGGGTCTGGTCCTGCCCCGTGTCTCTGGACACGTTGCTGATCAATCACCCGGCGCTGCGGGATCATCTCCTGGGCTTCCACATGGCTCTCTGCGCACAGCAGCGATGTCTCGTGTCCTCCTCTTCTGCTGGGATTGAACTGAAACCTTCTGCTCGCTGCCCTTCCGGGTTAATGTCTGTTCTCCTGAGCTGGAGCGCATCGAGACACCCAGCTCGGCCGCTTCCCCTTGTCGTGGCACCTTTGTTACCTGTGTCTCTGGTCTCCTTACACGTAGCCTGTTGCTGGTCCAAACCTCGGCTTGGTAAAGAAGCAGTTGACAGGGTGGGCTCGTTGGAGTTCACTCGCTGCAGCAGTTGGGCAGTGAAAACAGCTCTGTTCCCATCCTCGGGAAGCTCGTTCCCCTTTCATCCCCAGCTGGCAATTCCTGAAACTGTATGCAAGGATATTTTAAATTTCCAGGATGAAACTTAGATTTAATTGGATTAGAAGGGTGATACTTGATGCTTAATACCACTTAGGAGAAGTAACGCAGCGGAGTTATCTGAGTGTAGACATGCAAATGTCAGACAAACAATCTGAGTCACGGGTCTGAAGTCCGTTGGTCAGTCCCAGCGTGTGGTTCAAGATTAGAGTGTCTTGTTAGGAAAGATGGTTTAGAATAAAGCCTTGTTCTTCAGCAAGCTACAGCTTTTGTGACTATCCCTCTGAAGCGAGAGGCAGTCTGAGGGGTACCAGCCATCAGCTCCTTGCCAGCTCTCCTCCTGGAGCAGGTCTCTGGCCGTGGGATCAGTGCCTGCTGACGGACAGTGGATGCGAACTCAACACAGCAGCACCTGCTGCTCTGGAATGAGTAACAGAATAAGGATCAAACATCTTCTCACTATCTCTTTACATTTCTGATGCCTTTTGGGCTTATTAACAGAATATCCCCACGTTAATAATATTCTTTTTTTCATGAATTTTGCACAGGAGCTTTCTCTTTGGTGTGATGGCCTCGCTGGTTTTCTGCTGTGTGCCATCAGTGGCCGCGCAGCCACTTCCATGGCTGCTCCTCCCAAAACAGCCCTTGCAGTGTGTTTGAGCCTCTGCCCCCCTGCCTGCACGGTGGCTCAGACCCCAAAGCTTTCTCCACTTCATGTTTGTAGAAGGGAGAAAGAGCTGCTTGGAAAACTGGTGAGCGGCTGCTGGCCGGGAGGGAGGGACGGGGGCGGTTCCTGCGGATCCCCTCGGCGGGCACCGCGCTGAAGCCAGGACCTGGGCAGCAGGGCTGCTGCTACCAGGCTTCATCTTCAAGAAAAGTGCCCTGAAAGCATTGCTGCAATTCCATCGTTGTTACTGCTGTTCCATTACCATTGTTACTGTCATTACTGTTATTGCAGCCAGGTTTACCTGCCTTTCCAGCATTTGGAATATTTACAAGCACCCGTCAGCAGGTTTTCTTCTCTTGCATCACAAGGTCCAAGTCAGTCTTACCCAGCGAGGAGCTCTTGGAGGGCATTAACTGTCTCTGACGTGTTTCTTCCTCCTCGCTGCGGCGCAGGCTCCGTCCTGGTGCTCGCTCGAGGAGCACGGGGCGCTGAGAATGAGAGTGTTAAGGGGGTGACATACAGAGCAGTGTTGTTTCCCTTTAGTACCACAGTTCCTGCTTCATCTGAATGTTTTTGCCTGGTTTGATACAGAAGGGGTGTAATTTTAGATTGTATTTTTTAATAATCTTTTTAACCCCCCCCCGTACCGATGGAGAAGGGCCTGCCCTGGCCATCAGTGGTATGTTTATCATCATCTGCTTTGTTCTTCCTTCCTCTCTGAACAGAAAAACCAGCTCATGGATCCCCTCTCGACAGTTATCAGTGGTTAGACAACAAGTAAACAACTTACTGTAAATGGGCCGTGTGCCAGCTGGCCCCCAGCTGTCCTCCAGCTTGGGGCTTGCATTCAGCTCTGAAGAATGCCTCTTTACTTGGTCATTTCCTTTCCTTTCAAATACAAAAAATAAAACTTTTTTTTTTCTTCTTCTTCTTCCCCTCCCATTAAAGAGCTTTCCTGGTCTAAATATTAAAATTAGGGAAAGATAGTGGAGCTCCTCAGCTACTCAGTCTTGTGCCTTCTGCAAGGAAGCTTCTGACCTTTGCTTGGAAGCCTTCAAGAAACGGCCTTGCTGATGGTGGGCTGAGAGGTGACTGGTCTTGAAATGCATCTTTTTTTGGGGGGTTGGGGTGGTTTTTTCTCTTTTTTTTTTGAATTTCAGAGCAGTTTTACACTCCTTCTCTTTCCCTGGTTGAGTCATTGTTTCTGGAGGCTGTGCCTCCCCAGAGGGAGGTGTTGCGGGCACGTACGGGCTGCCGGCCGGCGCTCTGCGTGCAGGAGATGCCGGGGTGCGCGCGGCTCCTCGGGGAGGAGCAGCCTGACCGCCTGCTTTCCGTGTGCACGAGACTGACTGGACTTAGCAAATCCCCTTTCACAACAGCATTTCTTGTGTATTCTGAACTGTGAGGTAGGGGAGGATGACTCAAAGCCTCTAGGTACCGGCACACGTCTGGCCAGAGCAACCCGTGGCTCGCGCTTGTGTGGGTAGATTTCTCCCAATACTTGAGTGATCTCATTTATTTAACTTTAATTTAAATATGTCTATGCTGTAAGCTGGAGAATAATTAGACTGAATGAATGCCTGTAATTGATCTTTTAGCCCGTGTAATTATGCTAAAGATCTGCCAGGAAACTTGCTTCCTTTCCCGCATCCCTTTCCTTCCCCCTTCAAAATACGCTCACATATTCCAAAACAAAACACTTAAGCTGGGAAAGCTTCAGCACGTGGACTCAGGCTCACGGTTGCAGCTCCTGCCTTTGAACTGAGGAGGATTTTTTTTTTTTCACAAGGTGTCTATTATTCATTCCAGCTTGGGAATGCCTCAGTCTGGGTGAGTGTATGGGCAGGTTATTTTGATGGCAGCCTTTCACCTGCTGTTACATATACCAAGGAGTGGTGTTGAAGTAAATCTGCTTTTATAGGGAACTGTACAGTAATTATTTCTTAAACAGCAGTCTTAGATATAATCTCTCTTCTTGGCCTTTAGTTTGAGGTCAAAAAGAAATCGGAGGATGCCTTGGCAACACGGTTGGAAGAGCAGTGCAGGTGCCGTGGTTAGTTGGCATCTTCTCTAACCCCCTCTTTCCAGCCTGATTTGATCTCTCTTTGTGATCTCCATAGCTTTATATCAGTTTAAAGCAAAAAAAAATCACTGCCTTCATCCCAGTGGTGCTGATGTGTGGTAGCAGTTGCACTTCTGGGAGCTACCAAGCTGCTTTTGCCTCCTCGGGGGTGACAGAGCTGGCCACCAACGGGGCAGTCGCGCTGGTTTGCCGTGGTGATGGCGAGGGCGGGGACTTCTAGTGACAAATTTTTGGAGTTCCTCACAAGGCTTTAGAAAATCTAAGGAAGAGACTCAACATTTTGTATCTTGGAAAGACCAAAATAGCTGGTTTTAGAATGGTGAAGATTGGTTATAGGAGCCACCACCTTCTCTGGTTACCTCAGATAAATGTAAAGTAAATAAAATGCTGTGAGAAGGGTGGAGGAAGCTCCCCTTTAAACTTGTGTTCATACTGTAATCCAGGACTGAATGTGAAGGCTGCTTTTGACAGCAGTAACACTTAGTAGAAACTGTTTTTGACTATTTTGAATGCTTTTCTTCATTACTAATTGTCCATTTCAACACTTCAACACTTTAAAGCATGTCCAGTCCCTTTCCTGCCCCCACAATCGAGTTAGGATTACGGAGTGGTTCCTCTCGTCTCGGCACAGCCCTGGCTTGTGGAAATGTCCCTGTAATATTTATCAAACTATGTTGGGGTTTTTCTTCCTGGTGGCTTTATTAAACACATTGAATAGACAGAGGCAGTCTGAGGGGAATGAATTCTGCCCTTTCTGGGTGGCCCCTCGCCTGGTCGTTAACCGCGCGGTTCGTTAGCACCCCGCTCCGTCCCTCTGCTGCGGGACTTCCTCGCGAGCCGTGGAATTTGCTTCCTCCTCATCAAAGCCCTTAAAATATTTCAAGTTTTTCTTATAAAGGTTAAAAACCCCACGGGAGCCATGGTCTGAGGCTCAACTTAATCATGAGATGCTGAGGAATACTCAAGTGGAGGCAGCACGTTGCTTTTTAACCCTTCGGCGCCTGTGGTTTTCCGCTCGGGACGGATTCCCTGAGAAAAGAGAGATTCTCACCATTGTAAACCCTGAAGTGGAGCTGAAGGAAAAGTGCCAGCTGCTGCCAGAATTGTGATTAAAACTGCAGAGTAAGCAATACAGGGGAACACTTCTCCCTCTCTCCTTGAAAAGGCCGCCTGCTTATCTCCAGCTCTTGGCCCCACTCGAGCCATCTACGGCTGCGATGAAAAACTAGAGACCTTTGGCCCCCTTTGTTATTTCTTTAAGGATTGTTGCAGTCGAAAAGTGGTTTAAGTTGTGACCATTCCAAGCTTTCTGAGCTTCCAAAACACGGAGAAGCAGCATAAATAATGGAAGCTGGTGGGTTTGTTGTTTTAGTGCTATCAGTTAGAGGCAATTCTTTTCTTTCTTTTCTCCTGGAACTCGGGAGTTCTCAGCGTCTACAGCTTGAGAAGCCCCTGGGAAGTGACAGTAGGTGACCAGCCCAGAGAGCCAATTCAACAGAACAGGGGTTAGACAGGAAAATCTGTACCCCGTGTCTGAAAACCTCTCTGTATCTGATAACCTCTCCATATAATGATTACACATTCAGCATCAGAAGTAAGAAAATGTGACACTTAAGAAAATAATTCCTCCCAATTTGGGTATAATTGATATTCAGGCCTTGGTTGATCTGATCTAAATTTAGGTGTGCTGAGGCCTCAACTTGCACAGCGTAATTATCCAAAGTTCACTTTTCTGCATGAAGCAGAAGGAGGCTGGAATGATGCTTTGCACTTGAGCGTTTCTCTCTACAGAGTCAGTGAGTGTGCACTGCAGCGATGCTTCTAAAATTAGGGCCTCCTTTGGCTCCTGAAGTTAAGGGAATTAATTTGACCCATAAGTCTGACCTAGATTTCATTATTTATATTTTTTATTTATATAATTTTATTCTTAGGAGGTGTTAGTCCTCAGTTATTTTAGCTTTGATTTTCTGCAGCAGTAGGTTCTTTGTTGATACCATCTCAGTTATATCTGAAAAGCCACTCTCTTGGGACTCTGGGACACCGAGACCGCGTCTGTTCCGCGCGATCCAGAGGTTTAACTTGTCAAATCTGCTCTGTCTCTCTGGGCTGCATCCCCTTATTATATTATATTGTCACCGAGGGGACTTCCCCTGGCGAGGTGGAAGCCAAACCCCTGCGTGTGTGGTGGGCTGGGTCCCTTTCAGCCGGGCAGGGTCAGCACAGGGGTGCCCAGCGACACCTCGTCGGGTGACGGCAGCGGCACCACTCGTGCCACCGTCAGCTGGTGCAAAGCAGAGCCCTTTCCAGACAGAGGCTGCAAGAGCAGCTTCCCCGGCCCAAATTGCTTAGGGTGCAGTGGGTGTTTGGGCTGAGCCTGTTGGCAAACTGTCCTGTTTGCCAGCTGGACCTTTGTTTAATGTTTCTGGGATGAAACATGCGAGTGACCTCACAGAAAGGGTGGACTTGGTCCTTACTTCAAAGACTACATAACCTAACAGCTCAGTACAGACTGGAAATAACATAAGGCTTGGATTCCCCATTTCATCTCAGAAATAGTCCTGTGGTCCTTGCCCGTTACGGGGGCTGTTGAGAACCCGGGTTGAGAGAGCTCAGAGCTCTGGAGGAACCCACCCGACGCCAGCTGCCCGCAGTTGTGGAGCTCTGCTCTTGTTGCCATGTCTGGGAGCTCCTGTGCTGCTTTGGTCTCAACCACCATTGAAAATAAGCACAGATTAGCTACTTTCCTGGTTCACAAAGATGTGCTGTTATTGAATTATTTTTTCTGAAGCTCCATGAAACTGAGAAAAGCTTTACAAGGGGGAAAAGGCTTTTGTGTGAGAGAAGATCTCATACGGTTTGAAGTTTGCTGGGCCGTTCGATCAGTGTCTCCTGAAGATGCAGCCACAGCCTAAGCTATTGTTACTGCAGTACAAGGAAGTGGCTTAGATAGAAGAAAAGCACTGTAATGTGCTTTTTATTGGAAAAAATAAGACTTTTTGAGTGTCAGAATCTCTTCTCCACTAAACTGCCTGTGTAAATTTTGGTTCTGGGCTTCACTTCCAATCCAGAGCCAGGCTCAGCCCCCCATGCCATGGGGCAGCATGAGGGGCAGGTGCTCTGGTGATCACTGCACATGGCTCTTGGTGCATCTTTAGTGTCCCCAGGAGCAGTGTCCGTGTTCCCTGCAGAGCACTGCCTGCTGCTGGAGTGTCTGTCAGGGCAGGACACGTCCGTGTGTCCACGGACGGTGCCTTAGGTGTGCTCAGCCACGTAAGCCCGTGACAGGAGCTTGCGTGGTGCACAAGCTGGTTCCTGTCTGTGTGACTGGGGGGTCTGCTCTGTGAGGGGCAGCACTGGTCAGGGCTGGCTCTGTAGCACTCGCTGCTAAGAAGCTGGTTAGGAAGCTTGGAATTCTCTAAATGGAAGTTCTGCCATGATGGGGTTTTCTCCATAAGGTCTGATTGAAATGGATCCTTCCCTCCCTCCCCCCTTCTGTTTTATGTAAATATTTTTTAAAGGTAGGATTGATTGATTGACTGTTCCCCTGACAGGTACCAGAAATGCTTGAAGGAATTGGCAGATAAACCATCATTTTTTTCCTTCCTATCCTGTGCCTTTGGCTTTGCCAGATTTTTATCTCTGGTATGCTCTCTTCAGGTTCTTGTGCTCCTCCTGTGCTTTGAAACCCTTCCCAGATGCAGCCCAAGTATTTTTCTATCTTTATATTGCTTGGTTTCTTAAAAAAAACAGGAGAAACTGATGAAGTAGCTGTTTTAGCACAGTGCCTTTATAATTCTGTAAGGCAGTAAGGACCCAGTGGCTAATGCTTAGTCTTTAGAAGTGGAGCTGAACACCTTGTTTTCTGCAGGTGGTGAGTAGAGTGATCTCTGATCCTTCTAAAACCATCACACCATGAGCTCTGCCATATACCAGCCACCCTGCAGTGGTGAACAGCTCTCCATTTCCCTGTCAGGAACCCTGCAGCTCTTCCTGGGACAGACTTAAAACTGGAGAGACTCAAAACCTTACTGCAAATGCCACTGTGTACGGCATTAGGTAACTCTTGCACAGGCACCACGGTTAAAGTGTTGTGTTTCAGACACCGTGACCTGTCCTCCCAGCAAATCTGAGCTGGGGAAAGACCAGGACAGGCAGTGACGGGTCTGTGATGGCCACCGGGACCCGCACCGTGCCCAGCGCAGTCCTTCGGCCGCTCTCGGAGAGGGGGAGACGGGTGTGTAAGGGCTCCAGGATTCCCTGCCCGCTCACCTTCGTGATAGTTACATGGGAGAGGTAAACAGCCTGCTAATGGAATTTACAGATGGAGTTTAAATTGGGAGGGGTTCCCAGCGCCGCTCAGGAAGAGAAAATACACAAAGAGGCAGAGATGAACAATGTGGCCAGGAAACGGTGTGGGGTTCAGCGAGGAAGGAATAGAGCTTCCTTCATCTGGCAGGGAGGGGTAGAGGAAGAGGACGGAGGAGAGGGGATAAAATAATATGAGAAATCCAGGAGAGAGAAAGACTGCGGGGCCTAAAAATGCGGTGGGGAAAGCCACCCCAATTAGTGCACGTGGAGCGCGGGAGTCTGCAGCAAGAGGGATGTGATGAAACATCTCGATAGTCTGGAGTGGGTGACATGGATGCCAGGTGGAAATCAAAGCAGCTGATAACCCCACCGCCTGTGCAAGTTAAGGCAGAAATTGTAGCTGTAATTGCTTAACAGTGTTGACAAAAGTAATTACAGCACTTTATGGGTAATTCAATAAAGTTGGCTTAAAAGTGCCGTGAAAATGATCTACGGCATCCCTGCACACCTTACAGGTCTGTGGTGCTGCTTGTTGCTTGTTCTTCTGGAACTCCTACATAAGTGTAGATGGCTGGTTTGGGGTCAATAAAGAAAACCTCGTGCCTGCTTCCCTGGCGTGCGGGAGAGAGCGCTTTCCTACGGATGCTTTGCATCAGGTGTGGCAGAGGCCGGTTAAAAAGAACTGAAGTTGCCTTCCGAAGGGCATTAAGTGTCCATAAGAGTTTGGAGAATACCTCGTAGTCAGGTTTGCTCGGTTTTAAGCTCTCTCATGCACACGCAGAGGTCTGGATATGAAGGATGAAATGCACCAAAACTTAAAGGTAAAGCATGAACGAAAACCCTTTGGTAGCGTTCCGAGTGGGAGGTGTTGGGCTGTCCTTGGGGAACTCAGCAGCGTGCCACCGCGCTGGCTTGGCCTTCAGCAGCTTTCTGAAGTTGACAGGAATTTAAAATTTGCTCCTTATTTTTCCTGCAAGAATTTCTGTTCTCTCTCTAATGTGGAAAAAAAGAATCTCTTCCCTTTCAAGTGAAGCTGCTGCTCGTGACTAAGCAGGGCACGGAATCCACAGGCATCAGGGGTTACACTTTACAGGGTTCTTTGTACTAAGTTGGCCCTGAACCTCAGTTCTGGCCTTTAGCACTGGAGAGAACATTTTGCAGTCATCCTCCTCTGTGACTAAGATCTCAGAATGATCAGGAGTACTTTTGGCTTCCAGCAGAGTCCCCAAGGTGATGCTTTTCTTGGTTTTTGTTTGGTTTTCGTGCTGTTGGAAGGTGTTAGGAAGGCTGCTTCCCTCCTGTCTCCCTTCACGCTGCAGTAAGTGTCCACCAGGCAGCTCAGGTTCTTCCTCAGCTTGCTCCTTTAGCTGCTGAGCAGCTTGCTGAAAGAGTAAGTCCTGGGGTTGAAATCACCTCATTTCAGGTTTAGATTGAGTATCGGCCAGGGGGAGTTAGCAGTGTGCACAGTGGCAAGCCAGTATTTTGGGAATATATTCCTGTTGTAGCTGCAGAAGCAGTGAACGACCAGGGTTCTTCTCCTTGCTGTGGAGGGGAAAGTGTTTGCTCCTCCTTCCCACCTCTGGGTTAACGAGGAGATCTCAGAACTGCTTTGGGAATGTTGAAATTAATACTGCCTGTTACAGAAATTTGGTGATCTAACAGGGTTTTCTAAACTGTCAGGCAGGTTTGGGGTGTTCAGGTGTCTCTGCTAAAAGCAGATGTCAGTCAAGGGGAGTATTTTTTCTCGCTGAAGTGTCTTGTTTAAACTCTGCTTTGGCCTCTTTCTTTTTGGTTCACTGGTGTTTTTTGAGCTTCTGGACTCCTGTTCAAAGTTTAAAGAACAATAACTAGTCCCATGTAAAATAATGTCAATTGAACCAACCTATGACTCAACAGTCAACCAAGTCATCCTGGATCCGCATCAGATGGACCGAGGCCAAAACCTAAAATTGGCTCAGGGCCCCGTCCCTCTTCTCCATGCGCTTCCACCGAGGCAGAGCCCGGAGCACAGCACGTTGGTTAACAGCCCAGAATAAACTGCTCCGAATGGTTAGGGGCTATTTTCATTGACAAAAACCCATCAGGGTAACGACACATTGTGCAAGGCTGACTGACAAGGAGATGGAGCTTGGGCACTGAAGAATTTACCATCTTGGCTCTTTTTTTTTAGTATCAGTTCCTCTTTTTTGAGCTTCCTTGAAGGTCTGCAGAAGAAGCTGAGGAAGAAACATTCCTTTCTGCTTCTCTTGCCCTCTTTCCATCTTTCCCTCTTCCTTTTCCTCCTCCTACCCCTCAGAGTTAAGGTTTTATTTGTTTGGGTTTTTTATGTGTTTATTTATTTGTATTCCTTTTATTGTTACTTTTTTCAGCAGAGCAGGAAATCGTTAGGCAGTGCTGATAAAAACACCAGTGGTGCTGAGTAAGTCTGCGTGTACATGTTGATAAAAATCAGTGTCCAGATTACTGCTAGAGGGTTACTCTGGCAGCAGGAGTCTTGTCTTTTTTTTTTCCTCTTCTTTTTTCTCCTTTTTCTTTTCCAAATAGCAGAAATGAGCTTTCTAGTTACTGGTCTGTATTTATAGCTTTATGAGTCAATTTGGCTGTGCATGTCTTATCCTGCAGCTTTTCAAATACCTGTTCTGTGACTATTGCAGATTAATCTCTGGCTGCATTTCTTCCAGCACCATCAGTGTTTCTCTGGGTACTCCAGGCTCCTCTCTCCAGAGCTCTCTTGCCTTCATTTCTGGCAGCACCCCCGTGCTGGCCACAGGCACTCACCCTCACCAGACCTGAGCCGTGCCCACGGCTCACGCTGAGGTCATGAATGGCACAAATCCCACTTAATATTTGAAGTACCGCATTAGTAGGATGCTGTAACAAGGAGTAAAACACTTCTCCGATTTACGCTGACTCTGTAGGATAAGCTGAAGGAGCCGTGGCTGGTCTAAGCCCGTGGGTCTGCTGCAGTGTCTCCAGAAGATCTCTGTGCCAAGCGGTGCTGCAGGTGCAGTCCCGTGGGCTTGCAGCCGATCGCAGGGTGTTAAAGGATCTGTGTTGCAGTGACAGGTTTGTGGTGGGCACCTTGGCTCTTGGTTAGTTTGTGAGGTTTAGAAGCTGCTTCCCAGAGAGAGTCACCCAGGCAGGACTGCCATCGGAAGCGGTGCTGGCTGCATTGAGGCCAAACGGACTGGGGAGGATTTCATGTATTGGGTTTAAAAGGAAAAAGGACCAATCTAATTCTGGTGAAGTTTTTGAGCTTTCTTCTACTGAGCTCCTATTAGTCTTGCAGCCTTCCTAGCTAGGGTCTCTTTGCAGGCCTGCCTCCTCGCCCCGTAGTCTGTGCCTGCAGAGTCCGTCCGTGTGCCTCTAAAGCTGGATGTGTCCTCAAGCTGGAGTTCCTGAAAGTCAGGCTTTCAGACGATCCCCAGCCTGTCTGGGAACAGACGTAGCTCAGATGCACGGTGTGTTATCCAGCAAAGCATGAAGAATTAGGGTGGCCCAGGATAATTTGATTCCCTATTTTTCTGTCATATTCTTAGTGAAGTATCAAGGTGCTGGCTTCTGTCTTACTCTTTATGGTGCCTCTCTGTTTAAAGATGCGAGGATGTGCATGAAATGGGAAAGGGAGGAAAAAAAAAGAAGAAAGGCCTTTGGAAAATATGCATAAATTGATTCATATAGAAATTAAGTGCTACCCTTGAAGGCGAGGCTTTTTGTCTGCATTGTAATAAATGTAAAAGTTTAGAACATAAGATTTAATTATCATATTCTGGTCATAAATACTTCAGGGCTGTAGTACATTTGAAATCCCAAGAGCTCTTGCTAAGGTTGCAGCTGCAACATCAATTACCATTTATCCATTCCAAGAAAGCTTTGCCTGTGCCCTTGAAACCTTTATGTTCTGGAGAGGATCCAAAGGGGGGGGGAAGTCGTGTCTCTCCCTTGCATTCGTGTTCCCTTCTCGCTCCTGCGTGAGCTCTAAAATGGTAGCGGACGCCATTTCGGGGCGGGAACAGGGGTGGCTTTGGTGGCACTGGCTCTGGAGGGGCTGGGCAGGGGACTGTCGAGTGCCCGGCAGCGGGATGTGCGGGTTCGGGTCAAGCACCAGCTGGGGAGGGAGAGCTGAAAGCGGCCGGTGCCCGCAGGGACCAGCTCTATGGCCATGGTGGTTTCCCTTCCTTTCCCTGCGCCACGGCAGGGCCCATCCAGGCCGTTCCTCCATCAACGTGCGGTTTGTTTCCTCCTCTGCGCTGGGCTTTGCTGTTATGTAGTGGAGTGTAATTTATGGGGAATGAAGATTGGTGCTTGGAGTGGTGGTCCCTGCTGCCTCTGCCAGGCCCCTTCAATTCCTGACAAGCCCCAGGTCTCCCTGGAGCCTTCTCCTCTGCAGGCTGAACCCCCCCAGCTCTCCCAGCCTGGCCTCCCAGCAGAGGGGTTCCAGCCCTCCCAGCATTGCTGGGGCTCCTCTGGCCCCACTCCAACAGCTCCATGTCTTTGCTACGTCCTTCTTATACTTAAGAGAGAAGAGAGCTTAGGTTTGCAATTCGGGTTCTTCTTAAGACCTCTGGGCTGTATGGGGATCAAAACCTCAGCAGCACCGAGGTTTGACTGGCTCCTTACAGCAGTACTTAGGGGGAAGGTGTTCATTCCAATTTACTTTGTTTGCCAGTAGTAAGTGTATTATTTATTATACATAAAATCTTCTGGAAGGGATATATGCGAAGCCTTTACTTGGTAAGAGCTGAAAACACTCTAGTTCTGAACTCAGCGTGGATACTTCAGCCGATGACCTTGTTATGCTGTACCTGAGGGGTTAGAAGCATAAGCAAAAACATTTACAGTATTCAAGGTGACTTTCTATACAACAGTGATCCTCCCGTTTGCTCTGGTTGTGGTAGAGGGGTGGCAGATTCTCTTGTTCTGCAGACGGAGAGGTTCCTTAGCAGACTTCTCTGCTCTAGGTGCATCTCCTATGTCACATTCTGGGATGAATTCAAATCCCCGTGCTCCCCTGGGAATTAGCAGTGGAGTTTATCCTGCCGTGGACACGCGGCAGGAGGAGGCACGCAGGTTCCTGCTGGGCTGAACGTAAAGCAGCGTGCCCGGGCCTCTGCCGCGAGGCCCCGTGCCCGGCAACGAAGCCGATTTGGCCGTGGCCTTTCTGGGTGACCGGTCCTCACGCTGGTGTTACCTCGGTTGTGTTGCAGGCACGAAACTGGCCCTGGTCTCCTGGTTTATCAAGTCGTGTTATCGAGTTGTTTATCTGGGTGTGCAATAAAGGAAATGGTGTTAATTGGCTTGGCTTCCAGAGAGGCTGGAAACAGAAATAGTGGGCGCTTGGTTATGTGCTGTGATCAGTAGAGATGAATTCACTGTGGCATCAGCAGGGTCACACTTGTCATCGGGAACAGCTCTACCACTGCAGCTCAGGGCTCTGGTTTAAGTACAAAATGGGAAAGAAATCTTGCACAGAACCAACCTGTTCTGAAGGNACAGCTCTACCACTGCAGCTCAGGTCTCTGGTTTAAGTACAAAATGCACAGAACCAACCCGTTTTGAAGCTGTTTGGAGGCCGTGTTTGTGCTGCAGGTTCAGGGGAGCTCTCTACACCTGGGCAGGCACCGGGAACGTTGGAGCCCTCACCCCAAGGCACCTTTGGCTTTGGTCGGTCACCAGGTGTTGAACACCCCCTGACAGTTCTCTCTGCGGGGTTTCTAGATGGCCTGGGAGGAAAAGGGTGGGTTTTACCAGCTCCTGCCAGCCTGCAGTCTCTCCAAGCCTCAGGACGTTACAAGCGACCCAAGGAACCGTCAGAATCAGTTCTTCAGATTCCCAGCAAGATGCAGTTTTGAAATCAGTTTGAATTGGCAAATCCACATTTACTCACTGTTGTAATGAGTTTAGTGTTGATAGCCTTGTTGGTAAGTTTTTTCTCCCGACTTTAACTGAAGACTTCTTTCCTGCCTAGGAGGGTATCAAAAATAATTAGTAGTTTCTGTAGTTAATGAAGAAATAAGCAAGCAATTCAAAAAATGTCATCGGTTGGTGTGTGCAGCTGAGTGTTTACATTGTTCTCATTGCTGGAAGATAAGAACGAGGGCCAGATGGCAGTGACATTGAAAATGGGCTCTTTACGGGGAGTTGGGGGATACGCTTCAGCAGATAAGGAACCCTCTTCTGAGAATATATTAGCTCAGCACTAAGGTGACTTCTGGAGAACCAGGATTTAGGGCGTGTGGCATTTCGTGTTCTGGGTCGTGCGGAGTGAACGCAACTCGTGTTTGCGAGGCAGGAGATGAGAAGCAGGAGCAAAACAAGTGGTCTTTGTACCCTGCTTTAAACTTAAATGAGAAACACAGTCAAATTTTGAGGTGTTTTTTTCCTGCCCTGGATGTTTGCTCCCATTCCTTTCCTTGGGGGAGCAGCTGAACGTGAACAGCGTTGCCTTCCAAGCTTTAAGGAGGCAGTTGGAAGCGTTGTGCTTTGGTAATTTATAACAGCACCAGGGAAAACCTCATCTGTCTGTATGTCTGTAAAAAAATGGGTATTGGGCCTTTCCCCTGAATTTTCTTCAGGGTGGAATTATTTTTCTTTCAAAAAAAGTGAAAATGGTTGAGCTGCAGCTTTGCCCAGTTTCCCCAGCTGC
>VWZY01007196.1:189003-203252 GCA_013399075.1 Chloroceryle aenea | reverse complement strand
GGGGCAAGACGAGGCTAAGGCTGATCAGCCAAAGCTTCCCGGCCCTGCTGGAGAGCTGCACGTTACAGGCTGAAGGGCCTGGGAATTGCAGTTGCTGAAACCACTCATCTCCTCATTGCCTCCCTAGAGGGGATTTCTGCTCGGTGATGTAAAGTAACAGAGAGGGAGTGCATGGCATCCAGACAGCAGCAGAGATTCCGTAGGCTCGGCGTGGAGCGTGCCCAGCCTGTGCTGTACTGGGGAGGTTTGGTGGTGTTCCCAGTAAAGGCAGCAGAAGGGGGTACCAAAGGATGCTGCTGCTGGAAGGTTCCTCCAGGAGAGCGGGTGACTTTTCTCTGCCCGGGTGCTGCCAGCGGGGTGCAGGGCTGGGAGTTCCTGGGCACCCGTGTCTGCTCTCCCGGCTGTCGTGGCCTCTCTGGAGGAGCTGGGGCCGGTGTGTCAGACCTGCCCAGCCCCCAGCCCTGACCTGTGGTGGATGGGGACCCCCGGGAGAGGAAAACTTCGCTCCGCCACAAACGTTACCGCGCCCGCCTTCGGCACAGCGTGGACCTTGAGCCTGGTTTGAAAGTCTCTGGTGAATGATTAACAGAGGAATGGCTTTGGTTGAACAGCTTGAGTCCTCCAAACTCCTTCCTGTGCCTGCGTCTTCTCCAAGTCTTTCCATTTCACCCCCGTGTGTTTCCTTAGTGGAAATGATAAATATATCTATGCAAAGAAATAAAATCCAATGACACATCAATAGTTTCTGCAGGTACACAGGAGTGCAGCTCACTACCCTCAAAACCAAATAGCACCTTAATTAAGTTTTTACAAATTTAGGGCCATTGAGATGGGAATATTTTTCTTCTCTAGCCTGTGCCTCTCAACTTCAAATTTTATTTAGATAAGAATCATAGTTTAACATTCAAGTTTAAAAACATTTGTGCACATAACTGAGAGCTAACTTTTATTATTATATTATCGCAGAGCGTAATTTCCCTCCCTTACCTCTTCCTTAGGAAGTGGTTGTTTGTCTTTTACTACATATAACTTATTAGGTACAAGTTTTATTTATATTAAACCTCGAGCCAGCTTGCTGTAGCTCTTACAGGAGCCCTTGTGCACTGTAATCCCTCCTGCTCTCCGTGTTTCGGGCAGGCAGAATTGTGTTTTACACAACCAGGGGACTGTCAGTGTCTGGCAGCTCTCCACACAGTTAGTAAATATTGGCCTTATCTGATCGAGCCAGGCTTGAAAAGATACGCCAGCAGCCCAGATTAGATTGCTGGCTACTGCTTTATTAATCAATGTAATCATTTATTTTTAGTTTTGCAAGTCGGATCATCTGTTTTCTTTCTCATGTTACATTTGCTGTGGGACTGGTACAGAAATTGGGCCCTGTTTGAAAATTAAAGGTGATTGAAAAGTTTCAGTGGGATATGCTTGGCGTTACCACACTTGGTATGACAGCTGGTGAATGTTGCCTTAAAAATGCTTTTGTCAGGAATTCGTAAGGTGGAAAGGGATTATTTTTTGTATTGAAAGTAGCTGTCTTCAGGCCTCGGCATGGAGAGATGTTTCCAGCTGCTTCTGGTTTTAATCACTTTAATGAAACGCAGTTCTCCAGTTATATATTCCATATTGAAATGCTAGGCTCCCAGTCTGTGTTTCAGTGTTTCAACTGGGGATGTTTTGGTGTGAGAAAAGGAGCTACTGGGCCTAAAACCTTAGAGAGGGTAAGGAAACAGAGTAGCTTTTGACTGGGCAGTGATTACTGGTTTTAACTGAGGGGGCTTGGTTGGTTTTTGAGGTAGGTGTTGATTTTATTTATCTATTTATTTTTATGCATATGACCCTACCATGTGGAAAAACAATTTAATTCCTTTTTCCAAATGGATCAGTAAGGGGGTGGGGGGAACCAAAGTGACAAAACCCACCACAGCTAACCAAACAACAGACACAAGTAGTGTCTGTGTCACGTGAAAGGAAGCCAGACTGTAGTCACAACTATTTGTGCGATTACTCAGGAAAGCTGTGAGGGAGCTAAGGACCAAGCGTGGGTTCCGAAGCCTGAGGTCGGTCTCCGGGTTCCTTCCGGAATCCCGGTGGGGCAGGAGCCGCCTGCCCCGGGGTGAAGGAGCCGCGCAGGTCCCGTTGCGGGCTGGGCTGCCCAGGGGCTACTTGGGTCGTCCCCAGCCAACCCGGAGGGCTCGGGGACCCATCCCCAGCCAACTTGGAGGGCTCGGGGACCTGACCTCTGCCTGTGGAGCAGAGCCAAGGTCTGCGGGAAGGTCGGATCTGAAGGCAGGAAGCACTTGCTGGATCTGAAGGCAGGACTTCCGAAGCGGCTGCTCTGGATCAACCGAGTGCCACTGCCCAGAGCTTTGTGATAAGAGGCAAAAGGAGAGTTGAATCCTCAGCTTCCTTAACCTTGAGGTTTGTTCCCGTTAGCTTCCCTTGGCCCGCTGGGTCGCCGGAGGCCGTGGCACCGTGCGCATGGCAGCTCCTGGTGTGATGGTGCCTGTTCCTAGAGCGCCTCGGCACCAAGTGTGAGCCTGGAACCAAAGATCCCTGTTTGTGAGGATGTCAAATAAACGTAACTGGCTTGAGTTACATTCTGCCATTACTTGGCTGTTGAGTGCTGCATTGTGCAACCGTAGCGTTTTATTATAGCTTTCTACTCCTGAAAAAGAAGACAAATTAGTTAGGAAAGTCAGAAAAGCCATCATATGGGTCATGAAGAGGATTAGAATGTGTCGGTGCCTGCCCCTTCTGCTGACGGGCTCGCTCGTGGTGGTTGCCAGCCTCTCAGCAGGGCGATGGACGGGAAGCGTCGCGGTGTTTCGCGGATACTTTCTGAATGCAGAGGAGCAGTGTGACAGAATAAGCTCTTTTCCAAGTTCTGGAAAGAAGCATTCTTCCCTAGGTGGGCTTTTTTCTTCCCTTTTTCCTCAGGGTTGCCTCGTTCCGCCTCATTCCCAGTTTCCTGGAGAAGCCTTCACAGCACCCGTGTGCTGCTCTCCTCCTAGTCCAGCATGTTTGAGCTGTTGCTGTGTTCTCTAGATCTTGCTTTTCTGCTCGGCCCTCTCTGCTCCAGCTCAGACACAGGTCACCTCCTCCCCTAGGTTGTATCAGGATCTGGTTTTTAGGGGCTGTTCATGTACCTTAGCTCTTTGTGTGCCTCCTTCCTTTCCCTAACCCAAGGAATTTCCACTTTTCTTAGCCCTCTGCTTCCATATTTGTCAAAGTGTGGACTTTGTCAACACATTTATTCAGGTTTGATTTTTATCCCTCAGAATTTGTGGTGGGATTCCCCTTCCTTGTGTCTGATTTTATTATCTAACTCCCTCCCAGACCGAGCAGACACAACAGCCTGAGCCCCTGGAACCGCCGGACAAGCCGGTTCTCAGGGGGGCTGGGACCAGTCCAACACGGAGGCTCCCAGGTGCTGGAGCATTTCGATTTGGGCTGGAATTTTAAGTTTTTTGTGAAAGTTTGAGAACGGTGGGGTTTTGAAAAGGTGACGAAATCTGATCAGACATTCTTGAGGAGAGGAAAAGGAATTTTCCATGCAAAAGGCAGCCCACGTACGAATGTTAAGCCCACATCAGGGGACGTGGCTGGTTGGGAGAGTTGCTGAGTAAAGGCACCGAAGTCTTGAAGTGTTATTTTCTACCTTCGTCTGGAAAGTGGCTGGAACCCTCTTGGACACAATTTCCTGTGAAAATCACTTTAAGTGAAGCATACGGTATCGAAATTGCAGTCAAAAAGTTGAAAACTGTGAAAACAAGCTCGACAAAACGGGCCTTGTAAGAGGAGGTGTCGAAGCCGCCTGCGACAGGCGCTGGGTCGGGCCGGGGCTGTGTTGTTTACACGTGCTGAGCAGGATTAGCCTCTGAACTTTGGCACAGCCACTGCTGGTCCAGCCCTCGGGATTAGCTGAAGGTGATTACGATGGGTTGTTTATAGTCCCAACAATGACAGGCTTGTTAAAGAAGCAGCCCTTCATTTGTCAGGGAGGAAAACCAGACCCCCAATTGGGAACAGGTAGATACTCCTTTCCTAGAATGCTGGGGTGAAATGATCTTTTGTGGCTGTGAAGATGCATCGGGACGTGGCTTAATTTGCACAGCATCTGGCCCAGTGGTGTCCCAGTCGAAGGCCCTGCGATGAGCGTGGAAGCGAAGCCCGTGCAGGGCTCGGCGCGGCCTGTGGGGAGGGGGGCGGCCATGAAAGCAGCACGAAGAGAGCGCCGTGTGAGAGGCCGTCTGAAGGGCTAGGATCATTGTGCAAGAGCCTTGGCTTCAGAATTGTGGCAGGGCTGTAATCCCGACCTAGTCAAGCCCATGCAGCCTTATTTATGTTTTACAGGAGTCCTGGTTCAGCCGTGTCAGAGTCTGGTGAGCATCACGTGCAGAGCCCCAGCATTGCAGGATGAGGGCAATCTCTTGCCTGAACTTAAGGAATATTATCCTTGCCACTATCCCACAGATCTTAACTGAAAGTACTTTTATGCTTTTTTCCAGCCCTGGGATGAGATCAGATGTAAGCTCTTCTCCATCCACAACCTCAGCAACTGCGGGACCACCTCCTAAGCTTTGTCTGGTCTGCTCTGACGAGGCCTCAGGCTGTCATTACGGGGTTCTGACGTGTGGCAGCTGCAAAGTGTTCTTCAAAAGAGCTGTGGAAGGTAAGACCCGTTTACGTGAATTTGCTGTTTAAAAAGATGAAATCCACATGCACACCATCCCCAGCCAAAACCAGTCTGTTTAATCGTGCTGGAATCCATGGGTTACTCAGGGCCTACTGGAAAATCCCACCCATTGTATCACTGATCTTCTCGTAGTAGCTGCTGCCATTGAGAATGGAGTATTATCCGGAGCACTGATTCCATTTACAGCTCTTAAATGCTCCCTTTCACCCACAGTCTAAGAGGATCTGTTGTTGTCTTGCCTTTTTGTTTCTTTCATTTTCTTTCACTATTGTTTTTATTTGTCCTGTTTATATACAGATACTTGTCTGTGTGCATGGGGTTAGGAAAGCTTGTGGTTTCTAAGTTTAATGTCAACTGGTTTGCGTATAAAACTGTAGTGAAAGTTGATCAGTCTGTCTGTGTGAGGTTATGGCAGATTTCTAGTTGTTCTCTAGGTGACACTGGTTGAATGACACCTGTGTCCCCGTGTGTTACGTGCCAGGCTGAGGGGAACACATGTGTGGGTCTGGATCATGGGCATTTCTCTCTTACCACAGGAAGAAAATCATTCTGCAAATCAGAAACGAGGGAAAACTAAATGTGATTCTGTAGTGTAGAATAAATTGTCTGTGATTCGGGGCTGCCTCAGTAGCTGTTGTGTCATGAACTAGGTCATCCCTCAGTGTCCCACTCCTTGCTTCGGTGTCAGAGAGGTCCAGGAAAATCTGAGAGCGCTCCCGGTGTCTCTGAAGGGACAGCGATTCCCTGGGCTCAGATGATGTTGTTCTGATGTCGTTCTTGGTTTCAGCCTCGCAGGGTGCCCTGCCTCGTGCTGTTACTGGGTATTTTGAAGTGAATCAGACTATTGTTATTTGGTGACGTTTCTGCACGTTGGGTTTCCCAGGGAAGAGAGGAGGCTTTTCTCACCAAGACGAGCCACCATTCCCTCTTCCAGAAGCAGCACTTGCTCCCCGTTCCCAGCTCCCTGGATGCTGCAGGGAGCTCCCTGGAAATGCAGAGCCTCTCGAAGGGCTGGGAAGAGTCTTCACTAGTCTCCAGGGGAGGGGTGTCCCCACCTTCTGTGGGGAGCTGAAGCCATTTCTGAAGCGTAACGAGGGACAGGGCAAGCTCAAGGGCAAAGCCCTGAGCTGCTTGGGCTCCCTGTGACTCCCAGCTGGTCCTGGCTGGAGCTGCACTCCCTTTGGAGCCAGGTGCTTTATCTAGAGGAAGTACTCATCTCTAGTTTTGCTGAAAACACTTCCCAAAGAAGAAGAATTACGTTGCAGTTGGTTCTGTGTCCTAGTGATGGGTTTGCCAGACCTCAAGCTCAAACAAATCTGGGAAGAATTGTGGTACATAAAGAAGTCAGCCCAGTCGTTCCCTTGGATTAGGGATGTGACTTGTCACGTCTTACATCAGCTGCCCTAATGTTTAAAGTATAAGCAGGCTTTTAAGTGAAAAAAGTTGCCATCAATTCCTCAAGACTTGCCTCCTCTTTCGTTGCTATTGTTCCACAGATTTATCCCAACCGTAATCCTGCTGGTTAGATGTAGCGGAGGTTTTCGGGAGCTCTTCCAGGGTTTGTTAGCTCTAGTACTCACTTCAAGGAACAAATAATTCACTTCTGTCTCTTACAGGCATTTTTCTTGTTAGGAACATGTAAAAAGAGTTTGTTTCTGCAATACCCTTTTTATTAGTAGGTGCCAGGCACCTGTTAGGACACAGCTCAAGCAGATTCTGGACGTTCATCCTTTAGCCTGACATCCTTTTTCTGTACCTTTGTCTGCAGCCCTGTGTGCTGTGACAGAAATAGTCACAGAAACTGAAAGTGCCCGTATCTAGAGAATCAATATAAAGGGTATTTCTTTCATCAAAGAGTAGAACTGGAGGGGAAGAGGAAGGATGAAGGTGGGACAGCAGCTCTATATTTATAGGCAGGTCTTTGCACAAACAGGCCTTTCTTCAGGATCCCAGGGTGGCCAAAGCCATCTTGTTCTAGTTCTTATTTTTGTAGTGCTTCAGAGCCCTCGTGATTCAGTTTCTCTGGTCCCGGAACCAGCTCTGTTCACCTCCCAGCACGTTACCCCCACCCTGCTGCCAACCCAGATCGGCGCCGCTCCTCCCCACCTCCACTTCCTCGCCTTGCTTCAGATCCTCACACCTCCCCTGCTCTTCAGATTCCCCCACACCTCTGCCTCCTGCTGTGCTCCACATTGGCCTCCTTCTTCAGCATTTTTAATTCTGTCTCCCCAAATCCTTTGTCTGCAGTTTCTAACCTTGTCTGTGCAGTAACTTTGGGGGTTGAGCAGCGGAGAGGACTGAAGCACATCCTCTGGGCAGCAGTCAGGTGTGAAGCTGAAGGTGGCATCGACTTCCCTTCAGTGCTGGCTTAACGGTTGGGCTTGGGGATCTTAAAGGTCCCTCCCAACCAAATGATTCCGTGATTCCTTTCTCCAGAAATGGATCTCATGACAAGAAGGCTTTACTGCAGTGTATATAAAGAAAGAGTGTAGCTTTAGAGCTACAAAAGGCGAGAATAGCTCGGTCAGTAGTGAGCCTAAGAAACCTTCGTGGAGGTGAAGCTCTTTGTTAGGAAAAAAAAACAGGAGTAGCTCAGGAGAATCTACAGCTTAAGCATCCACACTGCCTGTGTGAAAGCCTGGTCTCTTTGAACACCCTCGTGAGGCATCAGCCTGGAGCCCCAGTTCTGCTGGGGTGCCGACAGACTCTGCTCGGTTGTGCTCCATGCCTGTGTGCGTGTCAGGGTGCTAGTGGCAGAGCCGTGGAGCTGGTTTCTAAGTTCTCTTGAATACAAAGGGGTCTGTAAGGCTTCCTTAGGATCATCCAAAGAAAAAAGGGGAGTTCCTTTGGAAAAACTCAGCTCAGGGCTTCCCTGCAGCGTCACCTTGAAGCGTGTCGCGGCAGGAGTTTGACCGACACCATGGTAGTGGGCTCTGCATACCCATCCTTCTCCCAGCTGACTCAAAACAGACTCCTTGACCTTCCTCTTCTCCGTGAGAAGACTCTTAGACTACTCTTAGACTCCATCGTTAGTAACTCGCTATTTGGAAAGTCCATTTGTTTCTCACAGTGTTATCCTATCAGGACTCTGAAGCTAGGTCACGGCTTTCTGTCCTCCCAAGAAACATGTTTCTTGCTCCCTGTCTGGGAGAAGGATCCATCTTTCAGTTACACCTTTCTCTAGATAAGTTCTATTGAGGCACTTACTCATATAATTGTAATAATTAAGAATAGATGCTCCTCTTCTCTTGCCCTGCTCTTAACTGCAAAGAAACACGGTTCATTTAAATAGTGCAGGAAGTTCAAGTTGCCATGTTTCTCAGATCAGTTTAGCTCTGAATCTGTGTATCCATAAAACCATCCGAGAACTCGGTTGGTCCAGTTCAGACTCCAAATTAAACAAGGAGGAGGAGCTTTGGTGACTTTCAAGCTGCCAAATGCTGTGGCCATTTATCTGCAGAAGAGTTTACACGTGTATTTCAAAATGAATGTGATTTACTGCTCAGGGGAGGGGGAGATGTGCTGTAGAAGGGGGCTCTGGGAAATGCAAGGGAAAAACAGCTTTTAAAAACAGAATTTGCCCGAGACTAACAAACAGATTTCTCCCTGAAGTTATTTGCTTTGGTGTCAGATAGGAGAAATCCGTTTGGTGTCTGGATCTACGAAACCACAGGGATCCAGAAAACACAAAGTGCAGGAGGCTCGGGTTTTATCTGGTGACGTAACCGAGAGAAGGAGCAGTGGTGGAGCTAACAGTTACTCTGTCTCTCAATCCAGGGCAGCACAACTACCTGTGTGCGGGGAGAAACGACTGCATTATTGACAAGATCCGGAGGAAGAACTGCCCGGCGTGCCGCTACCGCAAGTGTCTGCAAGCTGGCATGAACCTCGAAGGTAACGTCGCATCTCCCAACCCCTCCTTTAGTCTTCAGCCTTAGAGAAGGCAGGCCGTGCTGCTTCTGAAGCTGAAGCAATTATTTGAGCTGCCCCTCGCTGTGTTAAAAGCCAGGACTGTGTTTGATGGTGGCTGTGAGTGTTTTAAGGAAAGGAGAGATGATTTCTTTTTTCTTCCGACACTGAAAGTTCTCCTGCGCTTCCCGTCCGTACCCAGTTCCTCGGTCTCTCAGGATGTTCAGCAGGAGTGAGTCACACGCACAGAACAGGGCTATTTTTTATTCCTGTCAGCACACATATCTTGTTGCTTTCTCCCTGAGACAGCAGAACTCCAGGAGCTCTCCTGCAGGGAAGCATGACTCCTGCCTCTCCCGGCTTGGGAGAGCGACCTGGAGCTGGAGCCCCGGGTGAGAGGGGAAGACTGGAGGCTCAGAGCTAAAGTGGGAGTGGGGCTCCCACCTTCAACCCGGGGAAAAGAAAATGAGTTTTGTTCACGTTGTAGATTCTTCTAATGCACCTGTCAGGAAGAAAGGTTAAAAAAATAAATTTAAATGTACCAGTACCTGTTTGTGCTCTGCTGGCTCCTGGATGGCTCATGAGGAGCTGAAGCCCACATCGACTGGAGATTTAGCAGCAGTTGTAAAGTGGCATAAAACATTTTTATTAGTGCCAGCTACCTTTTATGCCTGATATTTTTTTTAACTTGAGCTGTAGAGATTAGTACAGGACTTACCGGCATAGTTAGCATGGTGCAACTTTTATTATCCAAACTCTCAGATAAAGTAAAACCATCAAAAATGTATTTGTCAGAGACAAATATGAATAGTTTCATTTCAGTCAGTGCTCATACCCTCGGGTAAAATGTGAGTGGTGAATTAGAGAGAGGGACAACACACGTACTGGGGCCAAGGCAGCACATCCTTTGTTCCTCTCCTGCTTCCGACCTCTCTCCGAAGGACAAATCACCAAGTTTTTCTTCCCTGTGGGTGGCCCATCCTTCAGAGCAAGGGGAGAAACCTGGCAGGCTGAAATGCTTCCCCTCCTGCGACATGCTCCCCAGAACATCCCCTAGCTCCTGGTGGAGATCTGCAGGGGGAGGAGGAGGAGGTTGCTGGTCAGTTGGTTGAGGTGTTCACCGTGACCTGCCTGCAGAAGGTGAGGGTGCATCTCTTAACAGCCACAGTCCACACTAGTGGGCTCTCAAACTAGCTGTGAAGTACATGAGGCTGTCAGGGAGTGTCTCCTGGGAGCTGGATTTAGCTCTTAGACACTCCCAGTGGGCTGAACCTTGCAATTCAGAGCTCAGCAGGGAGGTCCCCCCGCCTACCCTTGGTGCCCAAGGTGGAGAGATCAAGGCCCTGCTGGGGCTGGCGTGGCCAGCAGCAGGTGGAGGTAACAGCAAAGCCTAAAGAAGGTTTAGAATGATGCAAAACCCCCCAGTTTTCATTTCGAGGTGGAGAAGAATGCTTTTGAAGACTTGTTTCTACTTTTATTTTTCTCTCCACAGCTGCTTTCAGAAAGCATGTGTCATATTCATACCTTCAGCTATATGAAAGAGCACCTTATTGCATCTGTTACTCTAATAGTAAATCTTTCCATTCCGGCCTCAGCGTATTGAACTCATTTGGAAGCAGATACCAGTATAGCTAGGTCAGGCTCCAGGACGTGTTGTTTGAGATGTCTTTCTGCACCAGAGAAAATTAAAATTGAATGACGTCTGATACTTGCCACTTCTCCTCGTGTAGTTTGGAGCCCTTCCAGCTATAGTTGGTTTGCCTGAATTTTGGCACGGAGAATTGCCGGAGAATAGGGACTTTCTGGAGGATGGATATTGTTATATAAGTTGTTGGGGAGAGGGGAGGGGGAGAAGCTTTTCTGACAGAGAGGGAGAAGAGATGTAGAAACTCAGCACCAGAGAAATGGGAGAGCTCGAGGAGGCACGAAGCAGTGAAAAGCAGCCGAGAGATCCGAGCAGATGGTGACTTGGCCGTACAGAAGAGCCTGTAGAAAAGAAAACTGGAAGGCAGCAGATGAAAAAATGTCCCTTTTATCTTGGCTATCTTAGGGTCAGAGTTCAGGAATTACTGTTGTTCAAAAGATAATTACATTTACATACTTTTTAGACAGTAATTTCTTTCTGATAAGTCATCGGGTGTGTGATAACACAAGTGATGGTTGTAAGCAAACCAGTTAATGAATAGCAAGAGATCCAAATCCCCTCACGTGCCACCCTCCCACTCCACCCTGCTTGCTGGGAGACCTCTTCCATCAGCCTGTCCAGTCACGTTTTGACTCTCTCCGGGTTTCTTGCGCAGTGCCTTTCACTGTTAGGTGAAGAAGTTGGAAGACTGAGTGAATTTGTAAATAAATAGAACCTGCTGTGCTGTGTTTCCATTCGTAACCTGCTCTTGTGCTGAGCCAGAAGTGCCTCCTTGTTCCTTGTGCACTAGAAGCACATCACTTGATGGTTTCTCTCAGTCTGGTTCAGCAGCAGCTGGAGCTTTGAACCCTTTGCTGGAGCTTTCTCGTTTCCATTGCATGGGGCATTTTTGGGTGCAGGGGCCTGGAAGAACATACAACGGCCAGGCTGCAGGTACCAGAGATTGATACAGGAGCACAGTGCTGGTTTCTACTGTAGCCTCTATTCCTTTGAACTGTCACTCCTGCTCTCATCATTAATTGACCCCAGGCGTTTCTTGGCACCCTTGCGCTTTCTGATGTGTATGGGAGGAAAAAAAAAGATTCCTCGTTGGCTTTTATGCCTGTAAAAAGAAACCTCTTAATTTTTTTAGCCATTCAGTCTGCATTCTATAGTTAAACTGGTGGCAATTTGTGGGGTTTTTATGCCATCTTTGTTTGTCATTTCAGTTTTGGGACAGATCTCCTCCTCTCTCTAATACTCATTGCCCCGCAGTGGGTTATGTCATTCCAAATCCCATTTTAGCAGCGAGGTGCTGGTCTCCACGTCGAGCTGGCAGCCCTGGCTCTTCAGCAGGGTGGTGGGAAGGTTTGCCCACCTCCCGGGCCCGCCAGGTGCCTGCTCAGGTGCACAGACCATCTGCCCACGGGCAGGAGCCTGCAGCCCCTCGCCGCTGCCAGGCTGCCGGGGGGGGTTGTTTTTAGCAGAAACCCTTGGATGCTTTTCTCGCCGTGCTGCGTTTATCTGTATGAATTATCTTCTCTAGTTTGCCCTAAGGAGCTGGGTTTAAATTTGAGGTGTTTTTATATTTAAGAATAAACTGTAAAGAAGTGCATTACCTCAACCTTCCTTTTTTGGGAGTTACAGCTATATATCTTCAGTCAGGTCTAGTAGCGTAGCCTAATAAAAATCCTTGCATAATCCTTTGTCTTATCAGATACATTTCTTTTTGTTTATAATTTTGCCAGACTTTCTGGGCTGGAAATACTCCCTACCAGGTGTCTGCATTAAGCTGAAGGCAAATGCATCCGAACTGAAGTCAAAGCAGTTTGTGTGCTTTTGAGAACAGGGATAATGGGGCGGGGGGGGGAGGAAGGCAGAATGTCAGAAAGATTTTGGAGCAGCCATTTCAAAATAACAAGAAGCTCTTTGCTCCAAGGAAACAACTGTTGCTGTTCCCCATGACAGTCTTGGCAGACGTGGTCAGCGTGTGAGCCTTTGGGAAAGGGCAGTTTCTGCAGGGTCTGGAATTTCGTGCCTTTAGCAGTGGGGTTGTGACGGGTCTGTCCTGGCTGGGGTGAGAAGGGGGGTCAGGAGAGGCAGATGTGTCCTTAAGCTGCAGGGTTGCTGCATCTCTGAGATCCTGAATAGGTCAGTAGGAACTTTCAGTGTGAAACCACAGTACACGATGCTTTTATGTGCCACCGACTTACCTCAGAAGCTCCAGAACAGCAATCTGTGAGTTACTGGGGACAGAGGAGGAGGAGTGGGTTTCCTTTCGGTCCCCGTTAACCCGCACGCTCCGGGAGCCGGCAGAGCCGGGCCAGGCTCCGGTATTGACAATCTGCTAATAAAATTGTTGCTCCAACTTCTTGTAGTTTACAGTTAACCTCTCTGTGTGATGTTCTGTTTATTTGGCGAGCGAGTTTTACGGTTTAATTACGCAGCAGTGATTTATATGCAAGAGAGTTGGCAGGAGAAAAATCTCCTCCTGCCCAGCATTTCCAAAAAAATGTTTTCCCTGGCTCGAGAGATTGAGTAACTTCTTAACCATTAAGTATATTTCTTTTTTCTTTAATTTTCTTCCAGAACAGCAATCTGTGAGTTCATTTTAAAGAGCTTACAAAGTGTGCAGCCCTGCAGATATTTCCAGCCAGGTGTCGGGCTGTCGCTCGACGTTTCGCTCAGGTTTTGCACGTACCAGGAGCTGTCGGCTCGGGAGTTGTACGTTAGGATCAGCCTTGTACCTGTGGATAGGTCTGCAGGTTGTGCTGAACCTTTGGAAGCGTTAATGGAAGGCTGAGTAGCATTAACAGAAATGTGCCTTTCATTAGAGAGTAAAATAAACTTATTTTAGCAGGAGGCTTCATTAGAATTGAAGTTAAATTCTTTACAGATTGAAGTAAAATCGCTTTCAAAGTTCCAGCGGCCTGATCTACAGCTGCAGGAAATGGAAAGCAGCATTTCCTCTGTTAGCCTTTTATTGCTGGGTGGCCGCTTTCCATTATCTAACCTGCCTCTTACCAAAACTTTCCTAGCTCGGAAAACAAAGAAGAAGATAAAAGGCGTGCAGCAGGCGGGCGCCGCGGGAACGCGGGACGCGTCCGAAACGCCCGGCAACAAGAGCATCGTCCCCGCGTCCCTGCCGCAGCTGACCCCGACGCTGGTCTCGCTGCTGGAGGTGATCGAGCCAGAGGTGCTGTACTCGGGCTACGACAGCACCCTGCCCGACTCCAGCTGGCGCATCCTCTCCACCCTCAACATGCTGGGGGGACGGCAGGTGGTGGCCGCGGTCAAGTGGGCGAAGGCGATACCAGGTAACGCGCAAACATGGGAATGTCCAGCTGCAGCTTGGCACTGGGAATGGGCCTGCGTGTTTGGGAGCCTTCAGGGGCTTCACAGATGAAGTTTAGGGATGTCTGGGAGGTTTTGCGTGCTGAATATGGGGTGGAAAAGTAGGAAAAAATACAGGTTTATTTGCTGCAATTACAAATTAGATCGTTTTACTTGAATCCTTTGACCATCCTTGTCAGGGGTGCCCAGACACAGGATAAGGGGCACCGGGCACCAACTGGAACCCAGGAGGTTCCCCCTGAGCAGGAGGAGCAAGTTCTTTGGTGTGAGGGGGTGGGAGCCTGTGCCAGGCTGCCCAGAGAGGCTGTGGAGTCTCCTTGACTGGAGAGATTCCCAACCCCCCTGGACCCTGCGCTGCTGGGCCCCCTGCTCTGGGTGCCCCTGCTGGGTGGAGCAGGGGGGTGGCACCAGAGCATCTCCAGAGGGCCCTTCCAACAGCCCCCACCCTGCTGGGATTCTGTGACCATCGAGTGTTAAAATTTTTAGTAACATGGAGATTTGTTTTTCAAAGTGATAAAGAGAACTGACTATTTTTATTCGCTCCTGCTCCACCTCTTGGATAATTATTTCTTGAATATTTTTAGCAATGAAGTTCTGTTGACTTTTATAGACCGGTGCTGCTGTACTGGCTTGTCTGGGTCTGCGTTTCTTGGTGGGGTCTTTTTTCAC
>VWZY01007196.1:109839-123724 GCA_013399075.1 Chloroceryle aenea | reverse complement strand
ATTCAGACCCCGCCCCCAGCCACAGCCTGCAGCCAGCCACTGCTGCCTTCCTCACCCTCCTCATCCTCACCCCTGCCAACCAGCCCCCGAGGGCAAAGACCCCACGGGGCTGCCAGAACCATGGGCACAGAGTCGTGTGGGTGGGGAGGGGCTGAGGTGACACCTACACGGGCTGCTGGAGGAGAATGAAGTGATGTCAGATGCTCCACTTCTCACTGAAAAGCTGGATTACAGCGATTTGATTTCAGCTTGTGGGGTTACAGAGGAGAAAATATTTGCCTTGTGGTATTGTTGACCCGAAGACTCGCTGTTCAACCTTTAGCTGGTGTGCTGCTGGGCGTGCAACAGCGGCCACAGCATCAGGAAAAGCACCAAACACCACACATCCCACCAGAGCCAGAGAGCTGCTGGTGCTGCCCTGCTCACCACCGCCCACCCCACGTCACAGGATTGCCAAGGACTTTGACTGGTGGCAAGGAAATGGTTTCACTGCCAGGCTGCTCACTTCACACCTCGGTAACAGCAACGTGCCCCCGGTCCCCAAAGCCCCACGCAGCTCTAACTGATTTCTTCGGCTGAACTTCGTTATGATTTCACTTTAAAAAGAAATTATTAGGAAAAGGCAATTCTTAGAATCAGAAAAACTGTGAATTTGGCAGACAATTCCCCTAAGGTCCCAGCAAGGCTCAGGCTCACAAACCTTGCTGTGTTATAAGTCACATCATTTTTTTTTTCCCCTTCGAAGGATAAATAAACTAAAAACATCCTGTTGGGAGAATGGTATGTGACTGGCTTCCAGAGCTTCAGCAGGCGTGACACATCGGCACATCTTTACTCAGTACATAACATATGGAACGTGCAACCTTAATTTGGAATGATACNTGAGGGGCCCAAAACCAAACCCAAGATTCAATGGGCAGCCTCCCCAGTGACCAGTCCAGAGGGACAATCCCTGCCCTAGTCCTGCTGGCCACATCAGTGCTGATCCAGGCCAGGATGCTGGTGGCCTTCTTGGCCAGCTGGGCACACGCTGGCTCATCTCCACCAGCTCTGACCCATATCCGCTATCTGCTGATAAGCAGAAGAAAGCAGCTAAATCAAAAATGTTGCTGCTTACTCTCAAGGGATCGGGGTCTTCCTCATCCGAGTGGGAACTGGAAGTGTGCAGAGGCTGTGGGAGGACCAGAGGGGTGGGAAGGAAGGTCTCCCTTAACTGCAAAGGTCACGGCATACGGCAGGGCCTTAAGTGCCGTGGCAGGCTCGGCACTCCCCGGCGATCCGCAGGGATGGGCAGGGAAGCGCCAGGGGGGAAATCGGCTTCGGCTTGCAAGGCCTCTGGAAGATCTGAGCAGATCTTCACATGTACGAGGAGGGGAGGTTCTGTGGGAAAATGCTATCGGGCCCGGCAGAGCCGCGGCAGGAAGGAAATTCCCCCAGCAGAGGCGGCCATCGGCGCGAGGGCTCGGCTGTGTCAAGTTCAGGGGACTTCATAAATAACTCGGCCGTCCCCAGGGAGTCATTGCTAAGGTCGCTATTTTTTCCCTTGAACTTTCCAGATGAAGGAAGCAATAGCAGAAGCAATGGCACAGATTTGGCTGGAGATCAACTGTACGGACAACAGTCATAGAATTTAGCTCAGAAGAAAAGTCCTTTGTGTTTGCCCGGAGTGATCACCAGATGGGTCGAGCAGCTCGAGCAGCAACGTGGAGCTCTGCTCCAGAAATATTCCACGTGTACAAAAGAACTGAAACTCACCAGCAGATACAACCCACAGCAACTCCTTCCACCGCTCCGAGCGTGTTAAAAACGCGGGGCACGCGCTGGGCACCCATGAAAAATTCAAATGTGAAACTGTGTTCTCAACAGCCTGCTGGGACTCGGAGTAAGAAACAGCCCTGATTAAAGATTAAGGAGGGTGAGGCTATAAAACACTAATTACCACCGTACTTACAGTGAATTTGGCCTGGTGGGTTTAATTACTTCTAGTTCAAGATCACTTGAGTTGAGGCTGGGCTGGGGAGCGCTGTTGGAGTTGAGGAAGCTGTTTGCGTTTGACGAGATGACGGATTCCAGGCTGGAGTTGATGATGCTGTTCCTGTTCTCCTCTAAAAGAAAGCAGAGAGAAACCCCAGAGTCACCAGCCAGCACACTGAGCTGCCCTGGCCGACACCGTGAGCGCTCCCAGCAATAACCAGTGCGAACTGGGCAGCACCTTCCCAGAGCTCAGAGGCCCGGCTGTTGGTTTACAGCCACATTAAACAGTAACAAACACCAGATATGATGCTTTTTTTTTTAAGATGCAGCTCCATTTGAACTTAATAAATTTTTTTAGCAAGAAAATACTGGGGTTCTTTCAAGGCATTAATATTTTACATTCCCAAATACATCCAAAGCACCACAAAACCTGAAAAACACAAAATAAAATGCAAACTACCCAGAGACCTGGACTTGTCAGGGGCTGCAACCAGCTGCCAAGGGACCCAGCACTTGTGTGACAGAGCAGAACACCTCAGAACGAGAAAAGGGGGGATCACCCACCTAAAGTTCATCTCAGCAAAACATGCCTCAGCCTCGGACTTTACAATTAAAACATTACAATGACTCCTACTTGGTGATGAATCTTTCAAAACCTGCTTTTCCAGTGCACGCTGATATGATCCAATTACTCCCCAAAAGCCCAGAGAGAGGGGAATCCCTTGCTCTCACCCCTTTCGATGGGACACCTCTGCCTGCATGAGGAGGAGCACAGGTAGTGCTCAGAGTGGACACATCTAAAAGGATGAAAAAGGGCACGAGGAACTCCTGGGATACCTGGGAAGTTAACCTGGGGGATGCAGCAGAAGGCAAACACCTGCCCTGTGGTGAAGCAGCTCGGTGGACGTGTAGAGGAGCACGGCACCAGGGCAGCTCTTTGCAACAAAGAGAAAAACCCACACTGGCAAAAGGCTTGCAGGTGCCAGGGCTTAATGCTTCTGGGCACGTTCCTTCACTGGCATTCCTGCTTTTTCCTGGTACCCGGACAAAACCAGCACCTACACAGCAGTAAACTGGGACTAAACCTCAGTTTAGCTCTGGCTGAGCTTATCTTGCAGAGATTAGCCAAAGGCAAGGGTGTGCTAACAGTGCTGACACATGTCAACACGTTCCTGAAATGGCATGGCATTAGGCTTGATCTCCAGTAAGCCCCCAAGGGAACAGCAGCACACAGGCATCTCCAGCCCCAGCTGGAGTTCCTGCCCAGCCATGGTTTCCAGCTCACCACCACCTGACAGACCAAGAGACAAATGACCTCGTCGTGTTCCAGCACAGGTAGCTCAAACAGCGAGCCAGGCTTTCCCTAAACCAAGCCAGAAAAGCTCATAAAGAGGAGTGATAGCCCCAGAGTGCCCAATTTAGAGCTGTTTATTGGCCTGTGCTTTATGCACAGCCCCAGCAGCAGCTGATGAGTCTGGTGCTGGAGCCACAATCCAGCTGGAGGCTGTGGGTCTCACACGGTGGGAGAGGCTGATGGAGGAGAGCACAGCAAACAGAGAATCCCAGACTGGGTTGGGTGGGAAGGGACCTTTCAAGCTCATCTGGTCCAACCCCCTGCAGGGAGCAGGGGCATCTGCACCCAGAGCAGGGTGCTCAGAGCCCTGGCCACCTCCCCTGGGATGGGGACAGGGCTGGGGCAGCCACCACCTCTCTGGGCAGCCTGGGCCAGCCTCTCACCACTCTCAGTGTCAAAAACATCTTCCTTACAGCTTACACCCACACTAAGCCCAGCCAGACTCAGAAGGCGATGATGTGATGAAAAAGATGACCCATGCAGAAGGTAAGAAGAGGCAGAAGTGAAGAAAAGCAGAGTGCTGCCCTCTACAAATACTGACAGGGAGCCAGCAGATGAAACGAGAGAGAAACTACAGAGCTGGACCCTCCCAAAGGCCAACCCAGATCACTCCTCTATTGTGGCATCTGCTGGGACAGGATCTAAAGAGCTCGGTGAGAGGCCACCTCCAGAGCACATCAAGGTGGCCAAGCCCAGGGCCTGCCCACGCTGAGCCCCGCGGGATCCCGGCTGTGCTGGAGGCTGTGAGGAGCTCAGACCTGAGCGCTGGGCTGTGGTCTCACTCTGCTGCTTACTGCGTCCAAACATTTTCTGCCCAAGGCTGAAGTCCCAAAATAAGCTCCCTAAGCCTAACAAATCAGTGTCAATTGTCTGCCTAATCTCAGAGCCAGCTACCAGCCAATATTGAATTAAAGCTCCTATCTGCCAAGAAGCTGGAAGTGTTTCATCTAAAGAGGAAGGGAGATGAAGGGCAGACTCTGAAAGTCTTGCTTTATTTTATTTCCTCCTTTTCAAAAGGCTGATGCTGTGTTTTGCTTCATGTTTTTAAATGCTTAGCTGAAGGATTCTTCGCTGTGAGATTTAATTTGGTCTTACAGCTACAAGAGCTCTCCAGACCAGTAAGAAAGGAAAGCTCGCTTTATTCCTTAGCTGGCACGTGCAGGAGGGGCAGCAAACACTGATTAACAGGGTGGAAGATTCCCATAGACACGGGAGCTTACAGACTGTAGGGGGAAAGGTGACAACACATTGCTGCTTGTGGAGCCTGGAGAGAAGGAGGCTCAGGGGAGCCCTTCTGGCTCTGACAGCTCCTGACAGGAGGCTGGAGCCAGGGGGGTCGGGCTCTGCTCCCAAGGGACAAGGGACAGCACAAGAGGAACCGGCCTCGAGTTGTGCCAGGGGAGGGTGAGGTTGGAGCTGAGGAACAATTTCTTCCCCTCCAGGGCTGTCCCAGGCTGCCCAGGGCAGGGGGGGAGTCCCCGTGACCCCTGGAGGGGTTTCCATGCCCCCCGTGGAGCTGTGGTGCTGAGGGCCAGGGGTCAGTGGTGCCCTGGCAGTGCTGGGGGATGGTTGGATTTGATGCTCTGAAAAGGCTCTGCCAAGCAGAACAATTGTATGAGCAGAAATAAATGAACTTAGTTCCTCTTCTAGGCAAGGGGAGGATGATACACGATGGCTCCAGCAGCTGGGTGACTCCAGGCTCTAACAAGCAGCTGCTTCGTTAGCAGCAAATAAATTACTTAGGCTGAAATTTTTCAAAAGCAGCTTTTGACATTTGAGGCCCCGCCGAGAGTCGTGTGAGACGCGATTTCCAGAGCATGCTTTGGTGCCACCACCGCTTCCATAAACCCACGTGTATCGGTATGACATCCTCCCAGATGAGAGTGCCTGCTAATTAACCGTAACTCAATCAGAGGCAGACAAGCCCACACATTTCGAGAGGCAGCAAAGGGTGCAGCAACTGATTCCTTCACCCCACGCTTTAAATCCTGGGGAGATGGGTGAACTCCAGCCTTGCCCTGCTCCCCACGCTCTCCTGCCCGCCCGGGCAAAGCAAAGGGAGCCCCCGAGAGCTTGCTCTGGTCCCCAGGTCACTCTCCTGCTATTTTAGCAAACTGGGGCAGTCCCCTGTGCCACTGGCCAGTGCCAGGAGCAGCCCAGGGCCAGGGTTGGGAGTGCCTGGCCAGGAGGAACGGGAGAGCTGGGAACTGGGCTTACGCTGTAACGTGAAGCAACAGCCTGAGCAGACACATTTCTGCCACTCCAAGAGCAGGGATGGGGCACTGACTCCTTCACCTAAACATCTGAAGCATCAATTAGTGACAGAAATGGAAAGATGATCTTCAGCATTTTTAATCTGCCGTGGTAGATAATCCTCAGAAAAATGCAGAACCTCCTGGCCGAGTTTTCGTGTCTGTAAAAGGCAAAGCCTCTGAGGGTATCCAAAAAGGGTCGCGCTTCGGAGAGGCGGGCGGGCGCCCACCCTCGCCGCACGCGGGACCCCATCTCGGCAGCTGGTGACAGCCAGGACGGGGGTCGGGGAACATGAGAACGGGAATGCACAGGGGCCGTCAGGTGGGGAAGGGACAGCAACACTTTATACCGAGCCAGCGCAGCCACTTTTCAAGCCCTGGTTAAGGGTTTGGATGCCAAACGATCTTCACGCTCCCCACCAACGTGACAGCGGAGGACACCAAAGCCTGTGACGGGAACCCTCTCTTCCACGGACACCGGTAAAATTGCATGGGAATGGCACGGGAATTACAGCCCATTAGTCACGACTGAGGCAAAAGCTTTCAGAAGTGGGGAAGCCAGNTTTGACCGGGGAGCGTTTTGGGTGCCATTTCTTGAATCCCACATTCCCAGCTGGCCTGCACTCCTCTCTGTTCTTCCCCCAGGATGCACACTGCAAGGTGGGAAGAACCCCGGTGACGCAGCACTCTGCTGAGTCTTTAGGGGTGCGTGGTGATGGCGAGAGCGTCCCGGGCACCACGACTCGGCACATGCCCCACGCAGCTCCCGCAGCGCAGCCCGCAAACCCCGCCTGGGAAAGTCCTGGCAATTTCCAGCCCGAGCTGGCAGAGAACTGAGTCATCCCATTTTCCTCGAGGGCTTGGAATTTTAAAACTGCACGGACCTCAAGAGCTGTGCTTTTGTTTGTTGTTGATATTTGGTTATTGTTTCTTTTCAGGAAGCCCAGGTTCAGACAACACCCGTGCTGTCCCACAACCAGCTCTCCCAAGGTCTCCTTTCACTGCAGCCTTTTAAACACCTTCCCTCATGCCTTTCCCTGGTTGCCAGCAGGAAAACCACGTTTCAGAGGCAGCAGCACTGGAATGACTCCCGTGGATCACAAAGCCATCGCTGCTGGTCACCGGCAGCCCCTCGCCGTGCCACCAAACGCCACCTGCCAGCCATTAACCAGTTTGCTTCATGGAACACCCACCGAATCCCCACGGGCACACAAACCCTCTCCAGATCAGCGCTGAAGAGCCGAGACATGTTAGGCAGGAATTGTGGTGTCACATCTGCCCCCAAAAGCATGGCGAGGAGCAAAGGGGTCGACTTAGGGCGCTTGGGGAGCAATTAATGAACTGCTCCTGATGAGCCAAACACTGCATGGCTGGGGCCACTGCTCCCCAGTCTTTAATCTGCAGGGACTCGCTGGGTGGGCTGGGGTTTGGCCACCCCAGCAGACGGGCTGAGACACGGGACATGGCAATGGATTGCTGCACGTAAGCCCCACGCACTCGGCGGCACCCAGCCTCATGCCCAGCGAGCAGTGGCACCAGCCTGTGCNGCTGCAGGACGGGGGCTTCGAGTCCGTGCTCTTCTTGCGAGATAACAGCAGCTGCGAGTTCGACGGAGGAGTCTCCGGCACCGTGTTAAATATCTGTTAAAAATAATAAACAAGTTGTTCTTTGGCNCACCCCAGCAGACGGGCTGAGACACGGGACATGGCAATGGATTGCTGCACGTAAGCCCCGCGCTCTCGGCGGCACCCAGCCTCATGCCCAGCGAGCAGTGGCACCAGCCTGTGCCAAGCTGGGCATGCTGCAGAGCAAGGGGGGATGTCAGAGCCCCACCACAGCCCAGCCTGAGCTCATCCCCACCTCCCTGCTGGGCTGAAGGATGAGCAGAGGGAGAAGCAGCCTGAGCTGCACTTGCCTGCTGTCTGTGGCACCGCTCTCTCCTGCCCCACACATGCTGGTTCCCATCCCCAAACTGGCTGTTTCCCAGGCTCCTCATGGGAGTTTGGGGCACAGTGGCATCCCAGCCTCTCACAGGGCTGCTGCACCCCACTCCCAGCACCCCTCCAGCCCTACTCAGCATCCCACCAGCCTGCTCCAGCATCCCCCCATCCCTCCCAGCAGGGCAGGGTGCTCAGGCCCGCTCCACGTCCCAGTTCCAAGGGCTATTCACAGCACATTGCTCACCAGGCTAGAACACTACACAGCTGCACATGCTTCAGGTGCCTGGCCCGGCTGCCGGGACCCCTCCTGTGAGTGCTTCACTCTGTGTGCTAAATACAGCTCCTCTGGAGCAGGATCCTCGGCATGGGCGGCTGAAATCGGTCCCAGGGACACCTTGCCTGCCCTGGGCTGCACTCCCCATACTCAGCCCGACCACTGCTTGCTTTAACTTGCTCTTGCTTTCCAAGTGCTTCTCAATAGGGAACTCTGCTTGGGCAATATAATTAAATACACAAATCAAGCACGTTAAAAGTAGTGATTTATGTTTTATGCAATGATTTCCCACAGCACACTTGAAAATAAACTTCCCAGGTTTTGTTTTGTCCCTTAACAGGAGAAGATGTAAAGCTCTTAGATGATGAACTCGGTGACTAAACCCAGGCTCAGCTTATAAGGAGGCTGCTTTTTTAAATGCAGCTGGAATGTCACCATGAAACAGTTTCACTAAAAAGCTTCAGCACCCGAGATCCTGCGCTCTGCCTGATCACAACCAACCCAGAACTGCAGCCCCTCGCCTCAGATGGGAGATAAAAGGCTTATTTTAATGCCTCTCCCACCTCGGAGTGAAACACAGCCAGGTGCTGCTACATCCTGTATCCTGCACCTCTTCCAGAGGGACCGGCTGTGGCAGCATCACCAGGGCTGACCAGGGCCAGGCTCTTGTCAGTGGTGCCCTGGGATAGGACGAGGGGCACTGGGCACAAACTGGAACATGGGAAGTTCCACCTCAACAGGAGGAAAAACTTCTTCCCAGTGAGAGTGACAGAGCCTGGCCCAGGCTGCCCAGAGAGGCTGTGGAGTCTCCTGCTCTGGAGACTGCCAGCCCCCCTTGGATCTGTTGCTGTGTGAGCTGCCCTTGGTGACCCCGCCCTGGCAGGGGGGTTGGACTCGATGATCTCCAGGGGTCCCTTTTAACCCGACCCTTCTATGATTTCACCCAATGCAGGAGAAAACCAGATGGGTTCCGGATCCTGCCCAAATCAGAGGACTGTGATACAACAGCGTAGAAAGGTCCACCCCCTGGTCTCAGCTCCAGCCAAGAGCTTGGTGCAGTCCCATGCACAAATTTGCCTCTGGACCTTGAAGAAGCTGCTGTTGACATTCAAAATGTTGGTGGTACCAAGTCTTACAAAGGTCTTGTGAAAACTGCCAACAGCATCACTAAACACTTCAGCTAATTACAGAAAAGAATAAAGTGAAGATGAGGTGCTGAGGGCTCTGCCTTTAGTCCTCACCAGCCACCCAGGTCAGTGCTGGGGGCTAACTCCCTGCACACAGGAGTCTCCTGTCTGCCTGGTACTGGCCACGTTACCACTTCACCTGGTCAGTCTGTCTGGAGGGAACACCATCAAGGCAGTAAATCAATCTCTTCACTTTGCACTGCTTCAGAACAGCCTTTTCCAGAGAGCTGTGAAAACTTAAGCTTTGGAAAAGAAAATGGATGGAGATCTGCAGTTGTCAGATGTAATAATATTTCAGTATTACTTTTGGCTGATGATTAATTTTTAAATCAGATCCATGGTGTTAAATGGCAGTCACTTGAGGAACCAGTCCTGCAGAGCATCATCCTCGGGGCTTTTGGGGACACACTCATGTTCGCCTGGCACAGCAACATCCAGAGCCATGGGAGAAAAATCATTTGATCCATCTCATTATCCACCATCAGGATACACGTTGGAAGACACGACCCTGACCTATCATGCTCACAAACCTACCCAGAAAAGGCTGACAGCCACGGATGGACACATCTCCTTCAGCAGCCAAGGTGGGTTCAGGCAGAGCCGGGCACACTGCGCCCGCACGGCTTTTGCAGGGTTGCTCTTTGCTGGGTGGGAACCTGGCAGGCAAATGCAGCCACCCTCCCCTCCTCCCCACGCTGCCCTCATCCCAGCGCCCTTCCGTGTTTCCAGAAGATCTGGTGTCAGTACAGCCCACGGGAGATCCCCCAGGGACAGCTGCAATCAGAGACAAACGCAAGGGCTCTGCTACAGAGACCTTCTCCAGGAGAACGTTCCTGAGCAGCTTTCAAAACAGTCTCGGATTTTACGGCTGTTATTACGACTATGACAAACAATTTGGATCCTGGAAACCCGTTAAATCTCCAGAAACAATTTAACTTTTTGGATTACACACAGGGTTTAATGGTCTGAGTCGGATGCTCTGGCAACACAGAGCAAGCCGTAATTTACCAGTTGTTCCAGGAACCTGCAGAAAGTCCCTCTCTTGCTGACTACAGCTCCAAACTGCACAGCTCTCCCAAGGGGCATCGGGAACGCGGCAGACGTGAACCCGGAGGTGCCACCAAAGGGAGCACGAGTTCCTGTGAACCACAAGGACGCTGGGCAGGCAGCAGTGCACCCTGCAGCATCCTTCCCTGACACTGTTAGGGCTCCAGGATGAGTTTGTCCCCAGGGATAATCTCAGGGGGAGGATGAGGCACATCCCCGGGGGGTGAAGGCCGACGCAGGCAGGCGAGCAGGGAACACCGACTCACCCTCCCCACCGCCCCAGCAATCAGAAAAACCACGGAAGCAAGCGTGTAAACAAGCTGCCAGCAGTTACTCAGACCAAGAGATGTCATCACCGAGCTCGCTTTTATTTTTTCAGTCACCCAATGACAAGAGCGGCTCTGACGGGAGCGTCGTTCCATTTACCTGGGGGAAATATCCCGGAAGAGCAGGGAGCTGCCCATTGCCAGGAACCATTCCAATCCATTACCTTGAACATCCTTAAATCACAAACTGTGTCTGTGAATCACTGGAGCAAAACAATACAGAGCACCAGCAGCACCAGCGCAGGCGACTCGCCTATCGCCGATCCCCCGCGGCAGCTCCTGCGGGGACCCTTCGGTGAGCTCCAGGCAATTCCAATGAAGAAATAAACTGAAGCAAATCAGTCCTAAAGCAGGAGCTGATGCAGCACTAGCACTGCAGCTCAGAGGTTCTCCTCTCCTGCAGTTACCTTTTCCCATCTCCTTCCTTCCTTCCCAGCAGCTTCTCCCAAGACCCCGGAGAAATGGGGTGATGGGTTCACAGGCGTTTCGCTGGCAGCAGCCCCGTGTGAACTGGCAGCTGCCCACAGCCCCGGCCCCGTCAGCCCCGCGAGAGCAGCTCAGCACCCTGGGCTGCAGCCCTCGCTGCAACCGTGGAATGAGCCGATGACCAATGGATGCAACCAGCTGCAGCTTCACCCTGCTGCTGGTGCCAGGAACTCCTGCAAAGGAGGGAGAACCCCAGCAGTGCCAGCACACTCTGAGCCACAGAATCATACAATTGTTGCAAGAGACCTTTAAAACCACCAAGTCCAACCAATGCCCCAGCACTGCCAGGGCACCACTGACCCCTGGCCCTCAGCACCACAGCTCCACGGGGGGCTTGGAAACCCCTCCAAAACCAAGCTCTAACCTCAACCTGCCCTGGGGCAGCTGGAGGCCGGTTCCTCTTGTGCTGTCCCTTGTCCCTTGGGAGCAGAGCCCGCCCCCCCTGGCTCCAGCCTCCTGTCAGGAGCTGGCAGAGCCAGAAGGGCTCCCCTGAGCCTCCTGCTCTCCAGGCTCCACAAGCCCAGGGCCCTCAGATGCTCCTCACCCCACCTTGTGCTCCTGACCAGAAACTGGAAACAGTTTCTCCAAGAACATAAAATGGACACCATTTCCCCATCCCCGCTGGCTGCACCTTGGATGCCCCTTTGCAGCCCTACAAAGGTGTCCCAGGACTGCTTCCCCACCAGAGTCTCAACCTCCCACCTTAACCTCCAAGAAACCTGTTTGAGATGTCTACAAGTGAAGCCCCACACCAGAGCCACGATGCCACCCTGCCCCAGCTGCCCCAGCCAGCCCAAGGCTGCTTCTGCCTCTTCTTCACATCCTGACTGCCCCCCTCAGTCACCTCTTTCCAACCCAAACTGGACAAAAAGAAGAATGCAGAAGAAAGTGGCATTTCTTGAGCACTGCCTTTTGCATTCAGTCACCCCACGTGGCCAGGCAGGAGGGACAGCCCAGGCCACGGCCCCGGTGAGCCACGTCTGCTCCACTGAGGGACCAGAACACCCTGATGGCTGACAAACACAAACACAAACACATCAGAATTTAGCAGAACAACGTTGGGGATAAAGCCAGGACTTGACCAAACCCGGATTTAGTCGGAAGAGCAGGGAGCCAGCCCAGGCGGGCACCGCAGGCTCCTTTCTCCCAGTGCTCCCCTGGAAAGTAGGGACAAATTCCCATCAAGCAAGAGGAAGAGGGAAGAAAACGGGGATTCCTGCAATGTAGACAGGGACGTGACTCGCACTGAGCTGCCCTTAAGAAGGGCCAGCAGCACTGGTTACACAACTCCAGCCCACGACCCCTTTGTTTGGAGCCTCTACGGCACATCCCGAGCCGTGCCCATTGCTGGTGGGAGCACCCGGGAGGTACCAGCTGCTGCCCTCCCCAGCACGAGCCCAGCTCTACTGGTGCTGCTGGCCACAGGGAGCAAGGAGGGCTGCAGTTTATAAAGAGAAACAAACTCGTTTTCATAAATTAATTGCACTGAAGGAAGCAAGCAAAGCCATTACCTTCTCATGGTTTTCTATTAAGATTTCAATCACGATGTTCTGAAACTTGATGTCCATAATGGCAGCCACGGTTTCCTCTTGAGGTCGAAGCAGCGTCGGCCCAAATACCACGCCCAGATTAGCAACAGTCATCAGGTTCTGCTTGTGATTATCTGCAACTCTAGAGAGGAAAAAAAAATGGTGAAAAAAGTCGGGGACAGAACCACTCTGGAAGGACCCCCCTCCCTGCCTCAGGGCTGGCACAAGGCTGCCAGTGCTGGTTACAGTTTTTTACACTCCTGGTGAGCTCCTTGAAGGCTCAGCCATGTGGAAAAGTACAAATTTAACTGTTGTGTTACTAAAGCCCTTTCAGCCTCAGTGAATTGACTAATCCCATAAAACCCCAACGCTAGGCCGGCCACCGAGGCTCATGTTGCAAACCACTCCCAGGAAAACATCTTGAATCACTAATGCTTAAAACCCTTCTGAAAACAAATTGTTGGACCTCTGACACACGCTGCTCTCCAACTGAATGAGTGACCTAATATGTTCCAAAACCCAACTCCTTCTCACCCATTGAAGCTTCGCCTGCACCAGAGGTCAGCCCCATCTCGCCCACCCAAAACAGGCTGGCCGGTGAAGGTGGGGATCTACCCCAGACCCACGTGCCCACGCACGAGCCCTTCTCCACCCCACTGAGGAATCCACCCGACACGGACCCCTGACACTCAAGCCTTCCTCCCTGTCATCTTCATCTATTTTTACCCTGGCAAGCATTGCAGCCCAGCAGGAGCAGATCAGTTCAGCAAAGCAGCTCGTGCTGCGGACCTGGCACCCTGGGCAAGGTGTGTTTGGGAGGGTTACTCTGGAGTAGCTGGGGTCTGGCCCCTGCTCTTAGCAGTGCAAAGCATCAGCAGCCCTAGCAGGGCACGTCTCCGCTCTGCCTCAGCCCCAGAGTGTGGCACCCAGCCCAGAGATCCAAGGGACACGTCCAACCACGAGTGCCGGGGCGCCCGGCTGAGGCACGGACCAGCCTGAGCAGGTGGCACGGGCTCCGGCTGAGTCACGCAGCGGCGTCACCCAGCGAGACGTAACGCGACGGCGCGGGCGCGGGTGACGCGAGGACCTGAGCTGGGATCCTACGGCCCTGTCTCTGCCACTCATTCTTGTGGTTTTCTCCTGACCTCTTCAACCAGGAAACTCGACGGCTTCGGGCAGCGCAATCGCGATTTGAGCTGCAGCAGTTTTTTAAGCGTCNTGTCCCTGTCCTCGGCCCTGGGTGGGGGCAGAGCTGCTCCTGGTCCTCATGGATGGCCAGGAGCTGTGCACACAGAGACACCAGCACCAGCCTGCCCCGACCAGCAGCGCTGGCAGGGTGGAAAAAACCCTTTAATCAGGGGGACACAGCCTCGCAGAGAAGAGAGAAAGGCAGGAGAAGTCCAATAGGAAACAAATCCTTACTTAGGAAAAAACTTGCTTGCTTACAGGAAAAAAAAATCTCCTACTTATTATCACAGAATAATATTGCAGCCTGGTGGGGGTGGGAAGGGCACCT
>VWZY01007195.1:407641-501850 GCA_013399075.1 Chloroceryle aenea | reverse complement strand
AGTACATCAAGTACAACGAAAGTTCACCAGAAGGGAACACAGATGTTCAGGAGGGGATTCATTTCTTCCCAGCGTGTCCAAAGGGGGACTATGGCAGCTGTGGCATCCAAAGACTACAGTGGGAGGACAGCAAAGAAAACCAAACAACCACCTCCCCTCTTGTAATTACAGACGAGTTTATCTGTGTTGGTACCTACCATCTGCATTTACATTTTACAAGCAATCACATAAATTCAGTACTACTATTCCTAACTTAATTAATAGAAATATGTGGATTTTAACAAGGAATGGGCCTCCAAAGTAGACTGCACTCTATAAAACAACTCACTGATCAATATGAGCCCAGCACTATGCTTGCTCTGTGAGGTAAATGCAATTGAGGTAACATAGAATGACAAAATCATTTCCGTTGGAAAAGACATTAAAGTCCATCAAGTTCAACCACTAACCTAACTCTACCAAATCCACTGCTAAACCATGTCCCTAAGAACCACACCTACAAGACATTTAAACACATCCAGGGATGGTGATTAAGCCACTTCTCTGAGTTGCCTGTTGCCAGTGCTTGATAATCCTTTCAGGGAAGATGTTTTTCCTAATATCCAAGCTAAACCTCTCTTGCATCTTGAGAGAAAAGATGGAGTAATACAGTTTCTAGCTTTTATGGGGAGTATGTGGAAATCAATTTTAACTGTCAAGGGAAATGAAAATTAGTTTCATATTTTCATACCTACATTGTATATGAACACCTGTCTGTATACATTCATCTCATGTCCACACCCCTTACTTGTGTGGACAGGGACAGGACCCCGTCCCATAAAAGCAGTTTGGGGCTGCAGCAGCTATGGCTTCCAGAAACACGCAACACAAAGGAACGACCACCTCCAGAAGCATCTTTCCCACCTGAACCATTTCTAACACTGCTGCATAAAAGCGCTGGGATTAAATCAAGTAAACATTTAGGAATATCTTTAAGAGATGAGGAGAAAAAGGATGCCCATCAGTTCCTCACTCTCAGTAGAATACAACAGCAGGGTGGGAATTTACTTCAGTTCTTAGGTTTACTACACAGTTTGACCTGGCAAATGGAAAACATGACCCCACAGACCCGCTCACGCGTGCTGTGGGAAGGCAGCTTTTTCTGAATCAGAGGTTAATACTGTTAATATTGACAGGGCATCCTGGCTTGCATTAAGAAGAGCGTGGCCAGCAGGTTGTGGGAGGTTACTGTCCCCCTCTACTCTGAGCTGGTGAGGCCCCACCTGGAGTACTGTATCCAGTTCTGGGCACCCCAGTTCAAGAAAGAGAGGAAGCTAATGGATAGAGTCCAGCTCAGAGCCACAGAGATGATTAAGGGAGTGGAGCATCTCCCTTATGTGGAGAGGCTGAGAGAGCTGGGTCTTTTTAGCCCAGAGAAAGGAGACTGAGGGGTGACCTCATTAATGTCTATAAATATGTAAAGGGCAAGTGTTGGGAGGATGGAGCCAGGCTCTTCTCAGTGACATACAGTGATAGGACAAGGGGTAATGGGTACAAGCTGGAGCATAGGAAGTATCCAGTAAACATAAGGAGAAACTTTTTCACGGTGAGAGTGACGGAGCAGTGGAACGGGCTGCTCAGAGAGGTTGTGGAGTCTCCTTCTCTGGATACTTTCAAAACCTGCCTGGACACGCTCCTGTGTGACCTACTCTAGGTGATCCTACTTGAGCCGGGGGGATGTTGGACTGGATGGTCTTTCAAGGTCCCTAGCGTTCTGTGATTCTGTAATACTATGCTCTCCTCCAGCTTAATAAGCTCTGGCAATTCATCTTCCCTCTCTGTTCCTATACCTTAAATTTGGGAAGCAGGGACAAAGGTGACTGAAAGAAAAAAAAAATGCTCTAAGGAAATGAAATTAATTCCAGAGGATTTCTTGACAGAAGAGTCATTCAAGGCACTCTGACATGTTCTCAGGGCAAAACCACTGTCACACCTGGCAGTGAAGGCTCAAGCAATGCCTTGGCGTTGCTTCATGATTCAGTGGAACTCATTGCTGTGCTTCTCAGGGCCTGGGCATGCAGCTGGTGCTGCTTCAGCTCTGCCTACTCCCTCTCTTCAGAGAGAAAAGGGACACACTGCCATTTTGTTATATATTTACGGTTTTAATATATTTTATACACATGTGTGTTGATAATATATATATATAAAACATATAGTTATATCTGTAAGAAGGAAAAGTAACAAGGAAGGGAAACTCAGGGGACAGCTGCATGAATGAGAGCAAACAGAACCAAGCTCACCATGTTCTGCTCTATCTGCTGTGGTGGCTGGAACTACTGGGGGGTTTTTGTCTATTTTTAAGTATTTTTAACTCTCTCCTAATTTTACAGCAAAGTTTGACAAAAACAAGGGCAACTAATTAAGTTGTTACAAAAGAAAACTACATGAAGTGAATGAGTGAAAATACAAAAAACCAATGATCTTCAGTATTTAATCCCTGCTTTACCACTCTGAAAATCTTGTACAAACATGAATGTGTGTGCAAACATGGATGCTATCCCCAGATTTCAGCAGAGGAAAAAAAAAATATTCTGAGTGTTATTACGGGAAATTCTAGCAGAGTAAAGCTTTAAAAAAAATAAATTACTGCAATTTCCGGTTTAAGTTTGTTGAACAGTCACATCATAACATTTAATTGCGTCTTTTTTTATTTTAATGTACTTTCCGGTACATTCTTACATCCAGAGTTGAGACATTTCTCAGCAAAAGAAGAAAAATACTTCCCACAGTCACAAAACACTTTCAAAGCCTCAAATAACAGCACAGTTTCAGTGATAAAACAATACGGTTTTGTAGCAGACAACTGCCTCTACTGCAGTATTAACTCTTGCCCATTGACATTACAATCACCCTCTACACTGGCTGTATTTTAATAAACCTCTCCAGGGTCTGCTTTTAATTAGAGCTATATATACACACCAAACTCCTGTTCTTACCCTTTTATTGGAGAATTTCATTTAAATTAGTGTTCAAGAAGCACTGAAAATTCCAACTCTATCTAACAAGATTTCCTCATTACCACCAAAAGCTTTGATATCTGAAAATGTGCTTACAGTGTCCATCTGAACTTTAAGACCATAGAGAATACAAGGAAAAGAACTGTTACTTCATTGGTTCTGAATACAAATTCCAACACTTTGCTTTAGTTTGAAGGTGTTGGGGTTTTTTTTAGCTTTGAGAATGCTGTTTCTCCTTATTTCTTGAGGCACAAAATAGCTTTTCACGATGGACATACTGTTCATGTCCTGTCATACTGCACCATGGTGCTGAATCTATGGTTTGACAGAGTTACACATCCCATCCAGGTGCTGCATCCCAGCTGAGCCCTTCCCCAAGTACCTCTCAGGAAAAGCCCACCTGGCTTGCCAGCAGCAGCCCAGTTGTGGTCCATGTCCATCTACCGCAGGTGCTAAGCACAATCTGGACGGAAGAGTAGCTACCAGCACCCTCAGAAGGGGAAAGGTGGGAGCTGAGTATTAGAGCCAGAAGAAAAAAATACCTCTTCATTTGAATCATATCTAATAAAAAATACAAAGTCATCTGTAATTTTATTAGACTTTGTTGGTAACTTTGTGAAGCCCTAGAAAATGAACATTATGAACAAAGCTCACGGAGAGACAGGAGACATACAGCTGTACAGTAAAAGGAAACCTTTCATTACTTTAGTATATTGACCATCTATGATCTTTGAAGGAGTAAATGCAATCACTCTTAGCTACCTGAAAGGCCTCTTGGCCTTTTTTTCTACTACCTCATGGCCCCAGGTCAAGTTTCCACTAAACTGAATCAGTGTTTAAGTTGCAAAGATTTTGTACACTATTCATACAAAGTTATGGGCAATCACGCACAGGCAGATGATGTTTCTAACAAAGCACACAGCTTCTGAGAGACCAAAATGTAGTTCAGAGAACAAACACAGCCACCATAGGTCCTACTGCCTTATAATATACCTTTTTAAGGACATTGTCTTTTTTGATGTTGGATTTCTGATAATTCTGATCATTTAAAACTTTGGTTCCTCTTATTTTTCCACAGACTTTTCAAGCTGTGTGATGCAACTGCTACCTCTGACATATGAAGCTACAGGAAATAACAAATTAATGCAACCTGGCATCTTACCTTGAGCAACTAGTGTCCTTAAGGATATATTGCTGTCTACTGATAGAAGAGTGTTACTAGCTCTCTATAGCCTGTTAAGACACAGATCCTCTCAACACAGTATCCTCACTTCTCAGAGCATCTTCCCTTAAGCACCAGGTTGAGCCACAAGCTTGCAGGAAGCCCACTACCAAACCTCATGTTCTGAAGCCCTTTCTGACCTGCCTACCCACTGATTATAAGTCATCTGCATTACACAAATATCCACTACTAACATGACTGCTTTATTGTAACATATCAAGTATATGCCTCTCAAAAATGGGGTATTATGAAGAAGCCAGCGAAAATGTTCAGTGATTTAATGCTGCTCTAGAGAGCACTACAAGCCACTGTAAACAGCACACTGTCCTGCAAGCAAATGGGTTTTTAGGAACTGAGTGATTTGTTGCTTCCCAGAAAGCCAGAATATTTTTCTTAAAATATTCTCAAGTGTATGTGTGTACACCCACACACAAAGTAATTCACTGCAGTACAGGATTATCATCAACAGCACACAGCCACAAAGAGGCCTCTCTTAGTGAAAAAGATTTGCTTCTTCTCCATGACCACAGTCATGGAAAGGCATGCCATAAATTACGAATGCAGATTATTTGTACCAGATATAGCTATCAAAAATTTTTTGCATTACCATGTCCAATGTCTCAAACAATCCACACACGTTGGCGTGCATATGTATAAATGAGATACTGTATTATTTTAATGCCCTTTCACAGCACAAGCCTACCTTGAACAATCTCATGAATAGTTAAATGTGCAACTAATACACAAGAAATACACAGAAACCACCAAGCCAAATTCTATCAGCCAACCTCATAATGCTATGCAGAGCTCTCTGCAACCCAGGTACCTTCCTTTCAACATCTGCTCTTCCATTAGAGCATCACTGGGAAGCCACAGGGGAGTGACAGCAGAAGCTGAAGCTTTGGCCCTGTATGTTTAAGCTCATTTCTGAAAAGAAGAAAAGCAGTCTCCAAACAAGATAGGGGTGTGGGTTAACTTGTTAAAATCACTTCTTATAACGACTGCTTGCAGCAAAGTCGAAGATGAACAATTTGTAGCAAGAATGTTCAAGAGGTACCTTACCTTCCAGTGCACCGGCATTACTATTACATTACAGATTGCACAGTGTTAATCATTAAGAGCCTGGAAACTCATGTTGAGAATCAGGTATGATGGCAACCTAAGGATATACTCACTGACATTTAATATAGTCACTTTGATTAATTATTGAAGCTCTGAAAAAAACCTGGTGCCTGAAACAGCTTTTCAAAAGGTCCAGGATTCCCATTAGCAAATTAACTTTCCTCTCAACAGTTGGCATTAGTTGCTTGGAAACAATTACATTATTCAAGACATCTAAACACACCTCATTTAATCCACCAACCCCCAAACTGGTTCCCAAAAATGATAATCATTCACTGTTCAACAGATTTACATACTTTTGGTATTCCCTACATAGCCTGACATGAACTTTTCAAAACCAGCATCTTTGTAATCACTGAACCTACAGTTAAATTTCATCCAGTCTGCCTACCCATTTTCAAAGTTGAAAGTAAGAGGCATTAGGATTGCTTAAAAAAACAGATCAGATTTTTCCATAATTTTTATATATATATGTTTGTTATATATATATAAAAAACATCTAAATATCTCTCTCACATGAGAGTATCTACTCAGGCAAAAATAGATGCAGACTAATATAAATTATTCAGGCTAGCCAATCAGTCAGGACAGGAAAAGACAGTGAATCAAAATACCAACTATATCTAAGGTAAAAATATAACAATTGCAAAGCTTTTTGTTTCCTGTAGGTGTTTCCTAAAAAAAAAGTACCAGTTATGTGAGTAAGCATGGAATCTGATTTGACCCAGAAAGGCTAAAACCAGGAGATGCTGCATTGATGGTGCCCACCTACTAAAGGGACTTTCAGGAAAGACGACAAGGGAGAATGGGGCTGGACAGAGAAAGAGAAGCCAGCTCTGTGCAGGGCAGGTACTCACCCTAGACTAGCCCAGTGGCTTGGACACAACCTTCAGCCTTTGGGAGCAAAGCCAGAAGCTCCACCAGCAGAACTACAGCAGCTCAGTGTAACATTGATGCACAGGGATGTTGAGCTTCTAGCAGTAAGACAAACTAGAAAAAATTCATGTCTAATTTGTGACCCAGCATAGTCCATCAACACCCCAAGGTAAGATGTGGCTGAGATACTGGAAAGAAACTCTCACCTTCTGCTGGACACTGTTCATGCCTGCTACACCAGTGCTAATTTTTTTACACTGTTCATCAGTCTTTCTTAAGGGTTGTATGTGGGCCACTTTAATTTTTGTAGAAAAGAAAAAATCTCATTCCCTCACATTTTTCAACATCTTAGTTTCACATTAAATAAAGTAAGGAAGTGAAAGTAAATCTTCATTTCTCTACAATAGTGGTGGCACAGTAAAAATAAAGTTTCCAACAACAAAAACATTTTGACACATTATTTTCAGGCAGCTCAGAATACCCGAAAAACAAGTTGCAACACACTGACATTTTAAAATAATTTTTTAATTCTGCATCTCTGAATGGCTCATGGAGTTAAAGGTTATCCAAAAGTCACAAATGTTTTCCCCAGAGTAGACTCACCATCTTGAGATTGACACATACTGTTCTGTACAGAAAACAATACACAGATGGGGAAAAAGCCCATCTATTTGCATCCATTTGCATACTTCATGAAATCCTATGTAGACAAAAATGTTCTTAGCCTTCAAATTCATCAGCGTGACAACATAAACTGAAGCATACATAGAAACCACAAAACACTTTGTCCTTAGTAGCACCATATATGATGTACCCAAGGAGGAGGCAGCCTGAGGTCAGACTTGGTGCTAAGGTAAATCTAGGAAAAGAGTACTTCTGCCTGCTGATGACAGAGATGGGTATGGAACAAGCATGGACACTATCCTGCCTCTGGCACTTGCTCACCCAGTGCCTCTGCTCCCAATTCCCACTGTAAACAGCAGAAACATAGACTGTCAAAGATAAAAAAGCAACAACGAAAATAGTTTCAAACTGCCAGGTTTTCTCCTACAGATCAATCATTCTCCAAGAAATGACAGGGTGAGACTTGCTTTGCTATTTACCAGCAATTAGGAAATATTAGTAAAAGAAATTGCTTGGTGTCCCAACACATCAAGTGCTGTCCATCAGATCACGAGCAGTGCAGAAGTATCGAGCCCAAGGGGAGAGACAGGCAGCCTGCTGGTGGACAGGCCTGGAAGGGAGATGTCCCCAAGACATGCAGTAAGGAAGGAAGTCTTCACATTGATTAAGTATTTCCTTACTCCCTCTGGCAAAGGTACAGAGCTGGGGAAATAATTTACAGATAGAAAGCCAAAGATGTTTGAAGTGGTCATAACCCTTAAGGATACAGGAACTTTGCCTGTAAGGAGTTTGCTCATTTTCTTCCCCTTAACAATTCAAACAGGCTTGCTGTGTGGAACTGCAGCTTATCTACACTTGAGAAGCAGCATAAGGGGATTTTGTACATGCTGTTCTTCAAAAAAGTTTCTGCTCAAAAGTCATGATTTCTGAACCATATATATAGACAACACATGTATATTTGAGTAGAAATTTCAATATCAAGTTTTTTTCACCTAATAATTGCTCTCACTAGAGAAGCTCAGAGGAGTAAGTGCCCATGTCCTGCCCTCTTCCCACCCCGAACACCACCAGACTTAAACACAGCAAGGGAAGTCACTCTGTTCTGCATTAGACTTAAGTCTAACTGCAGACAGAGACCAAAGCTTTGTATGTTTGATCTCCACACTGCAACCCTAAGCTCCACGCTTAAATGATTCATTTCGCAGGGACTTCACCTCAGAAGTTCTCTTTGTTGCAAGTTCTTCCAAGTCTTTCTTTTCACACATCTGAAGAAACAACACTGAGCTGCTCTAGCAGAGAGATCTATATAAACACACAGATAATCTTTTGCCCCTTCCTATCTTGTAAGCCCTACCAAAAAACCTCAAGCTGTCACCCGCACGCATGTTTTCTATGTATGAGAACAAAGGCGCTTAGCTCCTGTCCGTAACTCAGTCTAAAACGTCAGCATCCCCACTGGCCTCCATGCCAAAGGAAGCACACATTTATTTACAATAATAGTAATAGTAACTGGCTTTCATAAAGGAAAGAGCAGCAGACAGGTCTTCTCTAAAGCTCCACTGAAACCATTACCCTCCAAGTGAAATTAGAAAAGAAAATGGGGGGGGGAAAATCACTGTACTTGACAGGCTATTTAATGCATTTAATATTTGCTACAAGTCATCCATCTACTTCTATGCTTCAGTGGAACAGCATTTTGGGGTCATAAGTCTGAATTTTTTCTCATTCCCTATCCCCTTCCTTACTAACCCCCCCCAGCATTCCAGTTTAAAGTGTTGTTACAATTTTGAATTTTAACCTGTAATAATAAGTGAAGGCTCATGTATAAAAGATATTGGCAAGAGTAATTGGCTTTTTCAAAGAAAATAAAACAGCAGTGAACTGTTTTAATCAATTATTATTGCATTTTGTGCTCCAGGCTAGTGGTTCCTGTCAAGAGTGGTCCTTCAGACCCAGGTTTTCCACTTCAGATTTAATGAACAAGGTTGAAATCATACACTGAAATGAAATAATGCACAACTCATCAACTGGCTCTGTTTTTGAAATCTGAACAATTCCACTTGCGAACCAAAAGGAAATTAAACTATGCACACTTACAAATATCATAGAGGAAACAATCCAAGGATGCTGATCTCTTCAGTCAAAATATCCTTTCATCTCTTCCAAGAAGTGGAACAGAGTACAGAAAGACAATACAAACAACAAATGTTTTGAAGAAACACTTAGAATTACTACTTTATTCTACCCAGTTGTATAATTTTCTTCAGAGTTCACTGCTACAGACCCTTATACCTAGCTTCTGCCACTGGGACTATGCACACTAATGGAGTTACGTGACCATTTGCAGGACTGTAACTGTGGCTGGCCTGCAGGAAGGCACAGCCACCACAATGTAAAACCTCACCAAAAAAACCCTCTGTAAATAAATAAATAAATAAGGAAATTTCCCCATGCATTTTAAGATGAACAGAAAACCACATTAAAACTCAAGACCACTATCTCTGAATAAGACAGCTGAATTTGCAGATGCAAAGGTGGCTATTTGAACTTCACTTCCTCTGCTGCTTCCCCAGACAGCTTTCTATTAACTTGTTTTTTTTTTTCTGATCTAGCTGTATCTCCAATGGCCTTAGGTCGAGCCTAAAGGCAGGCCATATACATCTCAAGCTCTAAACTATGCTGTCACATCAGCAACCCACCATCCCCTGGCTTCCTGAGCAGCACATACAATTCTGTTTAAATAAATGAGTAGAAAAAGCAACTGTCAGTCACAACATGAGTAACTTGTGCTTTTTAAAAGAGCAGCACATACTGTGGACTGTGAGCAGGAGTTTTCCACTTGGTATTACTAAGATACAGACCTATATATTCATCATCCTTTCTAATCTGAATGAGACTAGAAAGCCCTTGCTTGCATGAGGGTCTAACTGACTGCCGATAGGATGGATTACCTTCCTCCGTTTTGCAATATGATTTGATTTTACAACAAAACTGAAAAAAAAACCCTTGAAAATTCAGGGGGTATTGTGTACCATAACTGTATTTTCAAGTACTTCAAAGGACTTCAGGATGCATGAAGCGAAAGGAGTTCCAGGCTGGTAATTCAGAATATTCATGAAACTTCCACTCTGGGAAAACAAACTAACCAGTAAAATAAGTTTACACCATTGCACAAGGTTTACTTGAAGAAGCAAGTAACTCTATATATTGGTAAAAGGGAGGTGGGGGAGGAAGTTTTTTTTTAAAAAAAAAAAGTTACAGTACACAGCAGGTTGAATGCAATACCAAAATACCATGTTCTCTCTCACCCAGATATCATCACCTAACCTCTCCCACCATGCTGTGGTCCCTGTTATTATTTTAGGCTGGACTTCAAAAAATGGACAAATTTTCCAGATTACACAGATAGATAAATAGTGATCCTCAGGGAAGCACTGACAATTTCCAATCACTACGGTAATCAAAGGAAAAATTCTGGAAAATTCACCTATTAAACTATTACAGCTTTTTAAATATCCCTGTTTTTTCAGATTCTTCTTAAAGTTGAATTAAGCTATGCATTTAAAAAAACCAAATTGCTACCAAGAAAAAATGAAGAGGAAAAATTTTAACTGTTTAGGGAAGCAGTTTAAATGAACCAAAATTATCCTGAGTGCTGGGTTACTCAAAAGCAAGATAAATTTTTCTTGTTATTTGTACATGTCCCTTTATCAATTAGTGGTAGTTTACACATATCTAAGGCCATAAAGCTGCTGCTACTTATCATCTATTAATTAATCATACAAGGCATACTTACCAAGTCATCGAGACTTAAAAAGATATTTTATCACAAAATAAGAGATCACTGACCCGAACTACAGGTAATAGTTACCAGTAAATCCACTGCCAATTTACCAATGCATAAAATATTAACATATTGAAGCAATTACTTTCACGGAATTTGAAAAATTGTCTTAATGTAATACCGTGAAAAGCTATTGAGCCTATTCCATATATTAAAGCTATTTTCATACAATGGAGTAGTGTGTTACCTTGGCCACCTTCTCTACTCACACTGATGTAACCTCCTGAATAATTATGCCACCAGCACTACATTTTTATTAGAGACTTCATCAGCTAATAAACTTCCATCATTATCTATGAAGAAGAAAACAACCTACTGTGAATGGTCACGTGGCTGTAAAAAGCCCAATTATCTCTAAAGCACAAAGGCCCACCAACTCTAGGCTGGAACTAGAACAGCCTTCAACAGTTTTGCTCAGTCTCTGGAAGCAATTTGCATGACACAATCTGCCCTACAAAATCCACAATCGTTCAGATTTGTTATAAGAGCCCAAGTTCCAAGAAGTAGTGAAGAAAAAAAACAGCAACAAAAAAATCCCCAACAAATAAACTAAACTAGAAAGGAGCACTGCTTTCTACCCACCCAAGAACAAAGCACAAATACTGAACTACAGCATGCAAATCAAGTGCCAATTACAAAATGATAATGTTCAGTCCTTTCTCAATCCCTTGTGATATGCTCAGGAGTGGCAGCATTTTAAAGTGATGGCACTGCTCCTTCCATCAGACAAACCTCTCCCTCTCTGCTCCCCTGCAGCACAGGGCTGGGTACTTTCTGCCTGAATAAGCCAGAAAGATATACACAGTGACTGGGAGAGCAGAGGATGTTATCAAACCCTACCACAGTCTTAAATATACTTCTGTTTTTGTAATTACGTATACCTAGAAAAATATAAGCAAACCATTAGTGCCCTAAACTGAAAAAGGTTTCTCTTTTTTACAGGCAAGGTATTGCAGAAGTGAACAGCAACAGAATTAGAAGTGCTGGAGATGTCCGAGTAACTCTTTTGGAAAAATCTTCTGGGAAACCCAGGTGAAACATGGGTCAAACTACAGAGAGAGCATTTCAGAGACTACCAAAGCACCACTAAATTCATAGGGATTTCAGAGAGCCAGCAGTTCCACCCTCCTGCTGCGTTGCTTTTCATTACTGATGGGCAGTTATAATCACCAGCCTGAACAACTTTGGTTTCTCCATCTCAGAAGTCACTCCCACCTCCTTTCAGCAATGAAAGGCAATGTAGCATTTTTGTGACAAGCCATGTGAAATTCTACCACCACTCGACAGAAAATCCATGTTGCCGCTTTCCAAATTGCAAATGCCACTGGATGCATTTAGACTTATTGACAAGTGACCTGCGTACTGCTGCTGCTGGCAGTGTTCTGATAGAGATTCACACTTTCTTCCAACTTTCTTTCACAAGCATCTCTTCCCTTAAACTAGGCCATTAGATGCAATAGCCTCCTTATCAGCCAGTGTTGCAAGCGTCCCTTTTGATTTCCGTTCAGTGCTAATACAGCTGGCACCACAGCTACAGCTCCTGCCGTGACTCATCTCTTGTTGGCTACACAACTTCCAATTAGGCTCCTACAAATAGGTCTTTAGGACTATTTTTTACTCTAATCTGCAGAAATCAAGAGCAAAGAGCTAATACGTATATATATTATGTATATAATGTGCCATTAATTTATTTATAACACATTGTGAATCCTTTTTTGTTGGTTTTTTGGTTTTGGTTGGTTTTTTTTTTGTGTGTGTGTTTTGTTTGGTTGGTTTTGGTTGGTTTGGGTTTTTTTTTGGTTTGTTTGGGTTGGTTTTTTTGTTTCTTTTGTTTGTTTGTTGTGGTTGGTTATTTGTTTTGTTAATAGAGATGCTACCAGCTGACAGAATAGCAACAAGGTGTATTGTTGAGAAAGGAGTTTCCAACTCTGGGAGAGAGACAGTGTTATCAAAGTAACATAGACCTGAGTGGCCACAGAGCTTATTAATCACACACAAAGGAAGCATTTCCCAACAAATTCAAAGCCACAATTTGCTATGTTAAGCATCACACATTATCTGTGTACTTGTGGTTTCTGTTTCTTTTTCACAGTTTCATTCAAACAGTATCTCAACCAGAGATGTCTTTAATCTCTTCTTTCTGCCTTCCACAGACCCTTCCAATCCAACCAAAGCTCCCTTTCTTAAAGATCACATAATATATGAGGTTGGAAGGGCTCTCTGGAAGTGCTCTGGCTCAAGTCCCCTGCTCAGGACACAGCCAGGTTTGAAATTGGATCTAACTTAAATAGGTAGACCACGGTGCTTGCAGCCTCGTCCAGCTAAGTTTTGAGTATCTCCAAAGACATTTTTCACTGACCCATAACTATCTTCCATCATTGCTCTTCTCAACTCCACACCCAAGCATCAGCACACAGGTCTTACAAGCATCAGTCCTAATTCTGACACCTGCAAAACCATCTCTGATGGCCTGTCTCCAACATCAGCTTTATGCAGAAGACATGGTGTCCACGTGTCTTAACACGTGTTCCAGATTTTATATCGTGTTTAGCGAGATTTTTTTTGTTTAACAGAACAGGCTGAACAAATCTGAAGGGTTCATTCTTGCTTTCCCTCTGTGTGGCTGTAGGAACAGAGAAGCAAGGTCCTCCACCTCCTGCAGGGTGGTGAGATCTCACACCTCCTCTAGCACACTACTGCTCCCACTCAGTTTGTCTCTTCCCTTGACCACCTTTCCAAGGATAGCTCTCCTCAAATGTGTCCCATCATTTGTTTAAAGTGCTCAGGAATGGCCAAAAAGTAAACCTGATTCTTCCCTCCTCTGTTCCACAGCTGCTCCCAGTGTCAGCATGGGGACTTGTACTAAAACACGCACCCTGAAGTGCTACATGCGCGATCAGATCCTACCATCATTCACCAAAATTTACTTCTGCAATCATAACACCAAGGAGATCCACTGGTTCATTTATAGCAAGCATTATGTCCATAACATACCATTATGGAATTTCTACTGCATGCTAGAAACCCAAGGATTCTCTGCTATGTGTTCGCACACAGACACAAACCATTAACAAAGCGAACTGCAAGCTGCAAGTGCCAGATTTGAGCATTCCTAGCAAGCCTCAATTTGGCCTGCTTTTGCATATGCATTACAACACAATCTTTAATTACCTGATGTCCTACTTTTTGCATGAGACCTTGTCTCATTTACTGCTTGAAATAAATGATTTTAACTACCTGAAAAATTACTCAAGACCTTGTTTTCCCCTCATTGCTCCAAGTGTAATTCCATGCTTTAGCTCCCACACACTATTGAAGCCTTTCTCTCCAGACAGACATTAATTTCTTCCTGAGCTCTTCTATGGTGCTCATCACTGTAGCATTCAAGAGCTTAGCAAACACTAATTTACTTTCCTAGCATACCTGTGAGGAAAAGGTACTATTAACCTCGTTTCATAGGTGGAGAACTAGAGCACAGGGAGATTATCATCAAAGGTATGTAACAATTGAAGGGTTGCAGCCTGAGGTGCCTTATGGATGGATTTTCAGATTAGGGAGGCTTATACAATTTTTATATATACAAACTATACTTCCCACTGCATGCTACAGCAACTCGTGCCAGATATCTGCAAATTCAAGCTCTTAAATCAGGGTAACAAGGGATAAGCCCCAAAGGGGAGGATGGTGGGAAGGTCAGGCACAATGCTGCATCAGGACTCGGTGCAGCTTCTGCCACATGCTGAATCCATCACAGTCAGCACAGCAAAAAAAGAGCAGGTAGTCCTTCACTAAGGACTCCTTAAAGAGAGGCCAAATTAAGGTTCTGTAGGCACCCTTAGTTCTACTGCCTTTGAAATTTGGAGTACATGTCCTCAGAACTGCCATAACCTTGCATGTTGATTTGTGTTATAAATTCATGGGTTTCAGAGGGAAAGTAGAAAATCCTCTGAACAACATCACTAGCGCTCAGGTGCACGAACAGCCTGGTCCTCACGCACTCCTGCACCCAGCCACAGCACTACTCCCTGCTCACTTCTGCTGAAAAAACCCCATTAAATGAAGTTGCCTAGTCATTCCCACACGTACAATGACGACTACCAAATTTGTGTTATATAAACACTATCTATGGCAAATGGGTGTTTATATTCATGCTGATGATTAATTATAGCTGCTGGCATGCCCTGCTGAAGAAACACAACAATCATTCAATAAATGTTTACAATCTCATCAGCAAGGGGCTTATACTGTTGTTTCCTTTGTTCCACTAATTGTTTTAAGTCTTCCATTGGAACTGAAGGCCAATATTAAAACTGACACCTCAGTAGTTGCTTTTAACCTCTCTCTTTAATCTCAGTTCATAAAACCTGACCAGGGTTCACTTCACAATAACCAAGGGGAAAAAATAATCACATCACCACACGTTCATAATGTAAATTGACAGAGTGATTATTAAAACCATAACTTACACATCATTTCAGGAAGCAGGAAGTCCAGATCCCTCTAAATTTCACTGTTTGAACCTGAGTATCATGTATTCTAGATACACTAAAATACAAAGGGTGTCTAAAACACTCAAGGTACAACCTCATACCAGCAGTAACTAAAAGAGGAGGACAACCTATAACAAATAAATTTCTTAAGCAGAGACAACTGGGATCTTTAATTATTCAGTAAAGAACAGGGCTAGAAAGTAAATGAAAGAAATTGTTTACACTTAATGCAAAGAATTACATAACTCAGGTCTCATTATTTCAGTGACTTTAAATAAGCTGTTTTCTCTCAAGTAACTCTAAAGGAATGCTTTACCATCCATGCTCTGCTCTGCACTGCCTTAGAAGTCTGAAGGCCACTTGTAAAAGAGCTACAAAGGGTAATGTAAAAAAGTAATCCTGTTACTAACAAACTTAAACTAGCTGTTGCACCACTGGGGTGGGGGGTAAATAGGTAAGAAAAAGTACAATTTCTGTGGCTGTTCCATGTACGATGAAGACGTTTCACCTAAGCCAGTATACACCTGCCTGGCTGGAGAAATGCATTGCTCCAGTCCTGCGGGGAACCCCACAATCCCAGGTGCCCCACTGAGACTCTGCAAACAGGTATCACACTACTGCACAGGTAACAACACCAATTAAGTTATCTTTGAATTTATATAAACAACATTATGCAGCTAAAGCCACTATTCAGATAGCTTAAGCATCTACAAACAGAAGCCCATCCTAAGACATATATGCTTTTAAATAATATAAAACATGAGAAGACTGAAATAAGATTTTAATACATGCTTATTTCTTACAGGATCAAAAGACCTAATTAATTTCATGTCATGCTCAAGAGCCAATAACATACTCCTTTTTATAACCTATTCCTACTAGTTTGCTATCTATAAAACGAAAATAGAATGAAATTCTCCTCCACCTCGAGTTCTTCTAGAAAGGATACAATCACTAATGACCATGACGAACAAAACTGTAAATAAACTGGATCACCTCCAAAACACAGGTCAGCAGAAGTCAAGCAATCCTTTGCAAGAGGGTGGTTGTCACGCAATTCAAAACTGCACTTGATGAATGACCAACTGTTTAAAGACTCCTCACAATCCAACACACAAGAAAATGTAAAAGCAACAGGAACCGCATGAGTGTACAATACCTGTATTTAATGAGCGCCTGAATTTTATCCAAAATGGAAAATGATGTAATTGCCATCTGTAAAGGGGAAGTTTTAGCTTGGAAGTGGATGCAGAGACAACAGTCATTTGGTAACATTTTTGTTTCAGTCACGTATCTCCAAATGGAAAAGTTGATGCTGTCTGTTTCAACAGTAAGGCTCAAATACGGTTGCCTTCCTTATCATCATGCGTGGCTTCCAACTGACACTGGATGGTAGCCCTGTGATGACAGAGTCTCTCTGGATATGGGCACTGCATCCCATTCCTGCTGGTATTGGGACTATCCAGACCTCAGGAAAAAAGTGATTTATGAAAAAACAAACAGAAACACTGAAGAACTATAATCTATTAAGGAAAATCTCCATGGTGCAACAATCATGAATACAGTCATTAAGAGAAGGAAATGAGAAGCTTTAAATTTTTTTTCTTTTTTTTATCATCTTCATTGTCCTGGCATATTCTCTGCTCAGGCTACCAAGCCTTTTTCCCTTGTAGGGTTACCTTTAGTTTCAGTGAAAGCTGAGATTTTACTGTACTGACATTAGAAGTTCTGTGATGGCAGGAGAACCTACACACACATCCAATTAAACTGCAGACTAGCAACAGGCACTTTTTGCAAAATGGAAAGCAGCTGTCCTGCATTCCTCACCCTTAAGATCAATTGACATCTCTGCAACCTGAGTTAGAGGTATTCAATGCCCTTGTCACCACATTACTCATAAAACAATCAACTCTTTTACAACCCAAATCAAATCTATGACACTCACACAAACAGAAATTATCTGAACCTATTTACAAAATGGAGAAAATCTTGTCAAGAGTGACACTGATACTGGCCGTAGCATAAAGAAACCATAGGCACATCATTTCCCTTGGTGTTTTGTCTTAGTGCTATTTCAGTAGCAAGCCTATTCTATCAATATTTAATACAGCTTTCTGGCCACCCAGGGTATGAGATGCAAAGACATTTGTTAATAAGACTGGTGGCTGAGGGAGTTTCTACTCCATAACACTGAGCTGTGTTGGAGAATAATGTCCAAGTAGAGTCTTACTGCTGACCTCATCCCAAATAGCATGTCATATATCTAATATTCATGTTAACTAATTCACAGATTTCAGTCAAGAAAAAGGACATTTTCAATTCTGAGCTATATAAAATTTTATTTCTCTTTTTGCCTTGTTTTTTCTAGGCTAAGAGTCAAATACGTTACCTTCACTTCCCAATAATGACACAGGGAAAGAGAGGGGACAATTAATGGATAGAAGGAAAAGATCAGGACATTTTGAAGGCAAATTCAAATAGGTTGTTTGTCCTAGAACTGAGGAATCAGCTGATTCTCACCCAAGAATTATGGAAGAATTAATAAAGGGCATCTCAGAGAAAAAACTATACGTGACTTTACCACAGATACTATGGCAGACTACTTTGTCTAACACATCAATGCTCTTGTCAAGTGTCATTTACCAGGCCTTGATAAAGGATAGAATAAAATTATTCATGAAACTCTGAATGACTAAATAGAACATTTTAAGTTCAGGGTTAAAAAAACATTGAACCTTTTGGGTTAGTGAAGTTTACTAATAGAATTATTTAAACAATAGTTTGGGGGGGGGGCATTCTTTAGTATTTTCATTGAATCAATGCAGAAAATAAAACCTTCATGCTATTGGAACTATGCTGTTGATATCATGTTGGGAGGAACACCTTAAGAAGAACCACCACCAATGAAAACAGAGTATCTTGCAGGAGGAGATGGATGACAGAAAGTAGAAGTAACATAAATAAGTCAAAAATTAACAGTAAGCATTCACAGCAATGACCTCTGGACCTGCATGGGCAGATCATGACAATCATGCTTTGTGTGACCTGCGAGGTTCCAAAACTATTTGGAAGAAACCCAAACCCTACCAAGTGTTTTGCTAAATAAAGTAATCTAAGTGCTGAAGTCAAATTGAGGTAGGGGAAGAAGGGGTTTCTGTTTATTTCAGTGAGAGGTGACCAAATCAAGCTAGGTCCCAAAAACACCCTCCTGCTCAAGACCAGGCTGAAACTCAAAGGTCTTGGCAAAACACCCCGACTTCAGCAAAAGGACATATGCCATTTTTGGGAACATTCCAGGCAGCTCTTCTATATGGCATTCCTGACGTCTGCTGTCAGTCTTGTTAATAATGTAACAAGGGCCTTTTTCATGTAAAGCCTCATTAAAAGGAACAGGTTGAATGGCAGTGCTGTAGTGCTGCACAAGATAAATATAACACTTTTTAAAGCATTCTATGCAATAAGCACCAACTTGTCTGAGTAGGCTGGAGAGGAATTTCAGCACTCATTATGTTCACACTGCAAAGTCTCACCAAAATGAGTATGATGCCTCCACTATTAATATGTGTTTGTGTAACAAAATTATTTTAGTGTGCTGGTTTTGGCTGGGATAGTTTTTCTTCATAGTGGCTGGTATGGCACTATACTTTAAATTTGTGCTGAAAACAGTGTTGATAACACAGGGATGTTTTTGTTATTACTGAGAAGTCATCACACAGTGTCAAGGCCTTTTCTGCTCCTCACCCTATGCAAAAAGCAAGTAGGCTGGGAGTGCACAAGAAGATGGAGGAGGACACAGCCAGGACAGCTGCCTCCAACTGACCAAAGGGATATTCCATACCATATGAAGTCGTGCTCAGCACATAAAGCTGATGAAAGAAGGAGGAAGGTGTTGGCAGGGGTGGGTGTGTGTGGAAGGACACATTCAGAGTGATGGTGTGTCTTTCCACATAAACATTACGTGTAATGGAGCCCTGCTTTCCTGGAGATTGCTGAACATCTGACTGCATATGGGAAGAAGTGAATGAATTCTTTATTTTACTTTGCTTTATGTGTGGCTTTTGCTTTACCTATTAAACTGTCTTTATCTCAATCCATGAATTTTCTCACTTTTATGATTCTCTCCTCCATCCCACTGTGGGAGGAGTGAGCAAGTGGCTTGGTGGTGCCTAGTTGCCATCTGAGGTTAAGTGATGACATTCAGCTATTCTAGCATTATCTAGCACAGAAAGCAACCCTTCAGAAAGATAGGGAAGCTGGTGTTGCATGTGAAAACAAGGATATCCACTTAACTGAAAGCACAACGATGAAATGTCCAGGCAAAACTGACTCAAGAGCTGGGGTCTCTTTTTTTTTCTTTTTTTTTTTTTGTTTATATATCATCCAGTGAGCTTTAAGCATTACTGCACCTCCCTTTCAACCAGCTGTCCCTCCATATCACAGCTAATGTGGTCTTCCAGGACAAAGCTTCGGAGGAGTAAAGACAGTATACCTAACAGCAGGAGCTATAATATCCCAATATCCGGGCACAGCTGGGCTGAGGACAAACTAAAGTCACCTTTTTCCTGTGATTCCCAGAGGCCTATTCTATTTTTAACTTTGTTTTCTTTCTGTTTGATCCTTTGGTTACTCTAATGTAGTTTCTGCATTTCCCATTTATTCTGCCTCCATACAACACTTGAAGCAATACCATGAAGAGGGAGAAGAGAGAGTAACAGGCGCATAAAGTGATTGGCTCAATCTTCAAATGCACTGGCTAATTTGATATATAACTCATAAATGAGGGGGAAGGGATGGATAACAATGGAGACAGAGGGAACTAAATCTAAAAAAGCTCCAACTCCATTCATTTGAATGAACAATACATCTTGGATTTCATTAGCTCTGATATTCTGAAAATTATACCAATAAATATGATTTTATTCTCAAGCACACATTCTTCTAAGCACATGAATACAGAAGGAATAGCAACTGAAAGCTCTGCAATTACTCTAAATTTGCACTGTAAACAGCATAATAGCAGACCATAATTAAATTAAACACAAAACATTTCATTGTCCTCATTACAAGAAATTCAATTTCAAGACAGCATTTATTGTAGCACTAGAAGCATCTTTCCACATTTGGTACATTACTTTGTAAGTAGCTACCACACCTGTCCAACCAAAACGGTGAGATGTACACCACATGAAAAGACCAGACAAAAGAAGCACTTGAGGAGCAATTGTGTTTGATGTGGTGTCTCTATAAGGACTCCAGTGGATCTCCTGTGACATGTTTAAGGAAGTGCGCGAAGTTGCAAACCCCTTGTGCATCCAGCTCCAGAGGACCATGCACTATTCTGCCCATTCAGTCTATTTGCTATCACCATTGCAAACACCACTTCAAAATCCAACAGGGATTCATCCACTATGAAATACTTATGACCTCCACAGGCTGAAGTGTATACCGTACTTTTATTTTCCAAGTAGAATAGAAAGAAAATCTTATCAGACATCCATCTCAATCTTAGTGCCTAACATTAAGTCAAGAGTTAATAATTTATTAATCAGCATTCAAGAAATCCTTATTACATGTGACAGATTTTGGAGTGGTTTTGCTTTCTTATTTAAAAGACCTTCAACAACAACAATCAGCTAGAGAAATATTTTGACATACTGCTTTGACACTTTCCTTTGATTTACATATTAAAACAGGAAAAAGTTACATGCTTTCACTAACATGCAACATCTTCACATTTTTCAGTGTTAAGTAGATTTAAAATTTGTAGTTCTTTTGTAAAAGATTTTATGTCAATGTGTTTACCTGTTAGCTCTGCACTGCCTCCCAAATAGGTCCTTTTCTTGTAAGAATTCCATCTTAACAACATTGATAAATTCTACAACTATCAGCATGGTAAATTTTCTTTGAAATGGAAAGAGATCAAGATTGTATAAAGAAAAAAACCCAGGACACAGCCAAACACATTGGTTTACTTTTGGAGATGGGTGAGCATGGTGCACTGGGAAAAAAAAAAAAAAAAACAAGAAGAGAATCTCTTCCTGATTTTTCACAGGATAACAGTACTTTGGTGCTGTAATGACACAATCACATTCTTCACTTTTTCTCAAAGCAAATGTAAGGTTCTTATGATTTATTTGGAAATTAAGCCAAATGATGAAAAAAAAAACATACCAACAGCCACTCAAATAGTACGGAACAACAAAAAAAGTGCATTAAACTTCAGCTTCTCAAAAAAAAAAAAAAAACAGCTTCACTGAAAAGCTCCCAATGTTCTGGTGGGTGCTTGAACAGCAGATACCTTTGAAAAAGGTACTTTTTTGTGCCATGATCGGTTCTACGACAAACACCTTGCCCTGACAGTGCTGCACAATACCCTGGGCAGGGGCTGAGTGCAGCTTCCCCCCCACCATCCCACAGGTACCTCTGGGCTTCTCCTGGAGAAGAGGAGATGCCCAAGAGAGACAGCCAGCTCTAAACCCTGACAGGTACATGCAACAAACCCTAACAAGCTGCGAGGAACAGTGCACAGTTTGCACGGGGACTTCCAAGCAGGCAGTTTATTTTGGTTGCGGGCAGGCTGCGGCTGTCACGTGAGCGAGTGCAAGCAAACAAAACCCACCACTTAATTTTTCACAAATGGTCCTGGACGCACAGGAAAGCAGCAGCCCACTTGGGTCACGCACTACTGAAAAGACTAGGTTGCAGGGAAGGCTCAGAGGACTGACTCTCCCTTGATAACAAACATCAGCCATCAACTCCAACTTAGGAATGAATGATCGCTGCTTTTCTAGTGCTTTACAAATATCCCCGCGGCTTTCTGAAGGCACTCTGCAAGAGCTACTGCCTCTCCATCGCTTCTCCACACCGCGTTTTCACAAAAGCCTTCCAGCAGTCAGCCTCGATTAACCACACCTGAGATCTTACCCGGGTCTGCAGACAGCCCCAGCTTACTTTGAGAGCGGCAGTGCCACTTCAGCTGCTTTGTATTGTTCATCAGCAGTCACAGCCAGATAAAGCCCTGACAGGAACTGATGTTTTAATACTTGCATCAGGCTCAGATTCTAGCAAGGGAGGAGTCTTGTTTGCATTTTTGTAGTTTAAGGTTTTTAATCATCATAAAACCAGAAAATTTATCACAGCCAAAGGAAAATCAGGTTATACAAAATACTTACTCCGAAAATGCTCTGAGGCATAATAGTAGACATCCTCGTAGCCCTCATGGTAATCCTCCTCTGGCCGGTACTTTTTACCTTTTCTTCTTCTTGATCTTCTTATCTGCTTGACAAAGCCCAAGAAGCGCTCCATCTCCTTCCTCAGCAGCACCGGCCAGCAGCCCCCTTCACCCTCTGCTTCACAAAGAGCTGTCCCAGCATGAATCAACTGCAAGCACTGGAGCAAAGCTGCAGCCTCTGACCAGCTGCTCCGGTACCATTAAAAAGCCCCTCCCTTATCTCAGCTGTAACTAGGAAGCATATTGTTTTCCCTTTAAAAAAAAAAGGAGGGGGGACACGCACAGACAAGGGGGGACTTTATCAAATCTACTGACGGGAATATTTCAGCATTAAAATAGACAAAGGAGATAAATATTTGAAGTCAAAGGAGAAAGTCAGGATCTCAAGCAGTTACTAAACAGCAGAGGACAAAGTTGAAGAAACCTGCCTGCCAACAAGGGGAAGCCCAGCACTAAGAGCTCCCTATCCTGTGTCTCCATCATTTGAAGAGGGGCTGGGAGGCGGGGATAGATGTTAGTCAATGGACTGAACCATATCTCGGGGCAAAACAGGTTTTCATTTGCCAGTTAAATGCTGCCCTCATATTTACCCAGGCAAAGGCTCAGAAGCTCGTTTGATTTCACTCGTTCTAAGAAGAGGAAACATACTGATCCATTTCTGGCATCACATATGCTGGATGAATAAATAGCAAAGTGGTTTAATCCATACACACAGCCCACTCACCAGCAAGTGTGTGCTGAATGTGTTAATTGGAGCAGCAGGGAGAAGGCTCAGCAGCTGTTAAAAAATGACACATATACCCACTGGGCATTAGTGTATTCTAATCACTGCTAGATCTAAACATTAAAAGGCACTCCACAGATAGGTCTCCTATAGAGCTGGCCAGGCTCTATGGCAATAGGCAAACAAAGGAAGCGACATCACAAGCATACCATGATGACACTCATTTGAAACCCCAGCAGAGTTTTAAAAACTTTAAAATTAAGGTACAGCAGACTGTCCTTTGCACAGGATGACAGGAGCAAAAAGCCTGAAAAGGCGCTGGCTCTCCTCTCTTGCTGTGTGCCTGAATCCCACATGCATTCCCTCAGATAAGGCTGGAATTTCATCCATGTTTCTGATGAAGTTTCCCTCCCGCACAAGAACAAAAGCAGTGCCTGCTTGAATCCTATCGCATTGACATACACCGTGTGGTGTTTAGGTCTTTTTTTTTTTTTTTAACTGTGCTTCTGCGAGCCAAGTGAGGTCTCTAGTCCAGCAGGACCTACCCTGTCTGCCAGCACAAGCCAAGGATCAATCAGTCAGCCTCAGTCAAACCACGTGCCGAACATGATCACCTGCACCCAAGTACACAGAAGATAACATTTTGCACACATGAGCATGAGGAAGTCAGAAAGTCTTCCTATAAAACAGATTTTACAAGACCATCATCTGGAAAATGAAGAGCATGCAGAGAAGGGATTAGTTTCTGGCAATGCAGAGACTTCTGTGAGTCATTATTTCGCAAAGAGAAAATCAGGGCAGGGTTTTTAAAAACATAAAAGCAGCAATGAAAAAGCCAGGGTTTCAGTTTGTCACTGTTTCAACAGAAATATGCAGAGTGTGATCAGAATTGAGTTGGGATTCTCATTTTGAAACATGTAAAAGTTACTAGTAGAGGTCATTTTGAACAGTTATCTGAGGGTCCTATAGGAAACACACTGAAAGTAGTCACTGGAACTCTTCTGGGCTTGTTCCAGATTCCCAGGTATTTAAAACAATATTGTCACAAAACCACACCCATTTTATGCATAAAATCTTTTAAAAACCTGGATACTCCTACCAAATTACCCACAGGAGTACAGACTCATCCTCCTTGACCTTACCAGCCCCTGCTTTTCTACTGTGAAAATGCAGCCGCTGTCGCTAGCTGATGAACACCCCGAGGGCGCTACCAGAATTATTTTTAGTGTAACTTCTGTAAGGAGGTTGTGTCTTACTACAAGTCTGGCTTTATCACACAGCTTTTAAAATTTCAAAGGGTAAAGACCTTAAAGAACTATTACAGGCATATTACCAAAATACATTTTAAAAAAGTCAATAAAAAATTTATATCGACCTTTAAGAAGGAATCACTGTATGTTCTGAAGGTTTCAATTCACATGTCTTTTCTGTGCTCTGCCAGCAAGCAGCAAAAATATTACATTACTATCATGAAACATGAAAACCAACCAAAAACTTAGCCTAGAGCAGAGGCAGCTCTGTCTCTCTTCAGAGAGGGAAACATTGTTTTGATGCTATATTTGCTCCCACAGAGTACTCCCTCTCAATAGATGAGTAAAAAGTTATTTGTAGGCATCAGAAATATTCATCTTGAAGAAGTAAGTTTTGCAGTCATCATTATTCCCCAAATTTAAATTATAAAGTTCTATTCAAAGTGAACGATACAGCTACTTTTTAAAAAGGAGAAAACGAAAAACTTTTTTGCTTTTAAACTGTCCTCTAAATGGGACCTGAGAACTAGAACCAAGTAGACACTTGGCTTTCATCAAGTATGTGCCCTTCTCCTGTGCTGTTGTTGCTGAACATGCTGCTGCAGCAGAAGCTTCTGCTGGAGAAGTGGTTTCTCTGGTTCTCAGCACGCTCCAGGGATAAGCATCTCCATAACAAGACCAACACAGCAAAAAAGCAGACGAGGAAGCAACCAAATGATCTCAACTAGCACTCTAAAGACCAGATACGGTACATCAACTGCCTGACCATTTTCTAGAGAAAACTGATCTAAACTAGGGTGACTTTTGAGCTTTGGAAAGAGTTGTTACCTCGCACAATGGACCTTCCCTTCTCTCCTCATTCTCATGAGGTGCATTGCATACACATACAGAGAATGCAGTAAAGCAGAAAAAAATGCACTAAATGGTAGTATTGGTCGGCACTTATGGTAATGGCTCCCACCTACGAAAGGGTTGAGGAGGAGCAGGAGCACTCCTCAGATAAGCAGAGAGGGTTCAAGCTCTGCTACTCTTCGCTGTATCCCAACTACTACTACTGTCTACAAAGGACAGGCTCTATCCCCCACACCAAAGGTGCACAAGCAGACTCAGTCTCCAACAACCAAGTTGACAGTCTTGCCAGCATGTAAATTATACCCCCGTTTCCTTTTGCACATCAATGCAAACAACAGAGACTAACAATTTCAGCTGGTTTTCTTCGCTTTTTCTTAAAAACCTTGAACAAGCTGAGCTTTTGATAGCATTTTCCCTATCCTAAACTATTCTGTTACTCAGGGCAATTTAAAGAGAAGGACATACCTTAACTGAGGGCAATGTTGTTATATATTAATAGAGTATTAAGTGGTTTACTATACTATAAGGATTTCTGAACAAAACTTGTTTGATATGCACTACATACTACCTCTACTGCTTTGCTGAGAACACTGGAGACATTCATTAGCTACTGCTCATGCCATACCTGTAAATATTTTATCATAGTCCTACTTTCAAAAGTATAAGCAGAGAATTCAGTTTCACAAACACAGTTTACTGTAGGTAGAAAAAAAACCCCAAACAGCTAACTACTGCTTTCCCCATTGATCGGTATTTACCCTCCTGCAGCTTCTTGTGGTGAACAGCTCATTCCTTCACAGAAATGAACATGGCTTTTGTAACCTTCTGCTTGAAAAGGAATAAAAGAGCAGCAACATAATAGACATGTACCACAATTCCAGAAAGGCATGTTGATTTAATGGGAGAGAAAGAAAAAATACATTGGCTTTCAAATTTTTAAAATGCAAAACATCAGCGATTACAACAAGTTTCATTCCTTGATGACAAAGAGAATAGGATAATTATGCCCACAAGGCATAAAATTAGGTGTCATCTGATATTCTGAAGCGATCCCTCTGAACTAGAATTTGAACAAACAATTTTCTGGTGTTATAATGCCACAGCAGAAGTTGCAACATGAATGTATCTCAAGCTCTTTGGTTCGTCCTTTCTCCACGAGGACGCCTACTTCACTCAACGTGTGCTCTGGTGTCATTTCCAAGGAGGTTTCCTCAGAAGAAGCAAGGATTGGCATGCTGTCTCCAGCATGATTTACATAATAAAAAAATTGCCAGGTGACACCATTAGATACTTACATTCTCTACTCTGTTAACTCATTTAAGGTTAAGAAGCAGCTCCATCAAACTAGATCAGTCTCAGGTCAGTGACTTACTGGAAAAGACTTCATGGAAAAAAAAAAAAAATTATACCATAATGAAACAATTATACCATACCACTGTCCTTTTCAAATAGTTAAGTTGAGGCATAAATGCTTTTGCAGCCATGGATAGTTTTGTAGAAGACAGATATTGATATTTAAGCTTCAACTTGCCTTTATATCTGTACCAAAGATTAGGTCTCTCATCATATAAAATACCCGCATTTAACATTTTACTTGCACAAAATTAGCTACACAGTTATCAAGGTAAACTTTCAGAGGTAGCAGACCTATTTTCTACACTACTTTTTCCAGCAATTGGGGAAAACAGTAGGAAAAACATTTTGGTATCCAACAATAAGGTAGTAAATATTTAACAAGGATTTCAATTTGACTGTGCTTGCAAACATCATGGCCTGTGTATGAAACAATCCTCTCTAACGTTTTGTATCTCAAATACAGAATGGAACTTGCACCAAGTATGAACAGTTCTAAGCAGGTGGTTTGCATCCTGTTCACCAGCATGCTTCAGTGTTTGAAAGAAAAACTTTTTAGATGAAGGGACCCTCTCACATCGCCCTCTGCTTCTCTGGGCAGCCCCTAAAAGCCTTCTCTCGGGAAGGAATGTTGCCACTAGGAGGCAGTAAAGTAAGAGAGCACACAGCAGCCACAAAGACCTACTTGCTTCAGGTTACTCTCTTAGGGGAAGACAAACAAACAAACAAACACCACAAAATTATAAAAGCACAACACAAAATTATAAAAGCACAACACAAAACCGAAGGTGAATATAAACAGTTCTTAGAGGTTGGCTGAACAGAGAAAATAGAGCTTCTTCCCTCCTCTCTTAACCCCATAATCATAAAGATATGGCAAACCTCAAAAGGGAAGAACAGACTGTTCCTTTCTGGGTCTCTTTCAACTGAGGGATGTATTTGATAATATGCTGACATTGTACCTGGAGACCAGAAATAACAGAAAAAGGAACTATTCCCCTTATTCATCTTACAGTATCATCTTGGCTTACCTTTAAGTTTTTCAAGAGCAGATGTTTGTTTACATGCTGTAATTGCTCATGTTAAGACTGCAATTTTCCACTCAAAATTTGCCCTAAATATCTTGGTGTAACACATAAGCTTATCAATTTAAAAATGATCAAATGCATGTAATTTAGACTCTACTAAGCACTGTAAGAACATAGAGTCCACATATGCAGAAGCAGCGCTGTGTAGAAAGTCAGTATTGTGTGTGAGGATAAACTGGAAGCCCACCACACCCCTGAGGTACCACCATACAACCTGAACACACACACACCCCTCCCCACCCTGAAGCACACTCCTGAACACATTCTGTGCCTTCCTAAACATGTCTGGAGAGACCAAGGAGAGCATGGGACATACTAAATATTACACTGCACATCTCTCTCATTTGACAATAGAAAAAAAATGCAGAATAACTAGTGCAATATCTCTGGAATATTGCTACATAAGCACTGGGTGCTGCTAAAATACTGCTCACCTGCTACTGTTATTTTTAAGATAAGATACTTTTTATATGCTGCTAAATTATCAGTTTGCTCTGATTTTAATGCTTTACACTCACTTTCACAAGTTATTCATATATTCTTGTTATTCATTGCTCACAATACAATCATAGACCATTGTTTTCTTCTACTCCTGAATTAAAGAATGCAAGAATTAAGAGCTGGAGTTCAGCTTTTCTGTCACCTAGTTGTAAATTAACTGGCAATTTTTTTGGATTTTTTTTTTTCAAGTGAACACATTTTCAAGACTAGCAACTGTCAGCAAATGCTTAGAGCAGTTCTTTACTGTGTTTTATCATATATATATTACTTGTATTAACATTCCCGATGGTTTTGCTTTCACAACATTTTGTCACATACAGTTGTGCACATAAAACAGTGAATGACAATGCAGTGGATGAGGATAAAGTAGAACACAAAGGACAGAGGAAAAAGCTACATTAATTTAGAGGGAACTGGGGGGCTGCATGTGGGTTTAATATAAGAATGCTGCCTCTCGTATACTGGGAAGGCTGAGAAATCTTTGCAACGCTGTTTTGAAAGGGTCACTTGTCAAGTTGAATTTCATGCAGAATGTATGCTTCAGGGAAAAGAAGCTTTTTTTTTTCCCCCCCCATCAATTCAGCTGAAGCAGTCTGCATACATTCTATTTTTTCTTCTTCTCTTTCTAGCCTATTTGGCTTTAAATAAGTGACTAATTAGAATACACAAATATGCAGAAACAAATGTTAAATTGACCACTACCAAGGAAATACCGCTAAAGTAAGATTAAACACAAAAAAAAAGTTTGAATTTGCTTAATATTTTGTGACACCAATAATCATTCTACAAGAAAAGCTAACCAGAGTACTACTCTAACCATATTTAAAAGCCCTCAAGGGCTGAAGCAGTGGACCGATATTTTAACATACTAAAACTACAACATAATTCTTTGAGAAGTCTGAATTAAAGGTGTTTTCATCTTTTTACAGAAACGTAGCAAATGCCTACAGGGAACACTGGCAAGATTTTGCATACTGTGTTTTATGCAGAAAGTATATCTCAAATCAACTATAACATACATATGGAAAAATGGCTTGGAATATACAGATGGTTTTTACTCCTCGCTGAGTAAAAAACATTATGTTTCCCTAATTTTTGAGTCTTCAAAAAAACCACACACTTCAATTCTAATTCTAACCAAAATTAATATGTACATAGAGCACTGGAAAGAAAAATTAATTAATTTAGAGCTCCCTAGTACAAAAAACACTTAGAAAATATATATGAAATTAAATTCGTGCACAAAAGCATTGAAGTATTTTCTTAGGCTGCATACCATATACTATAGGACCTATATGGGGTCATCAAACAAGGTTAGGTAGGTGGAGTTTCACAGTCCATTGACAGTGGAAGACCTGGATGTGATATGTGATATTTAAGGTAGTCTACAGGAGAATCCATTGCTGAATATCTCTTTCCATGTAAAAGTTTCTGCAAGAGACATTTTACTAGGTGACATTAAATGGATCTTTTATCTCATAAGATTAGTAAAAATGATTGTGGAAAAGCCTCCCTGCCATTGTCCCATATATGCATCCCGTCCTACTCACTGGGACTTCTCCCCACCATCCATTGAACAGTGAGCTTTAAGCACACACACATATATTCTCCTACATCATCCCATCCTACTTCCATGGGCATAAAGAGGTTTCACCTTAAAACACAAAGGATGAACATTACAAAGAAGCAACCTCCATGTGCCATTTCATTCATTTAAGTCCTCCTCTCTGCCCATCTTCTGTGCGATAGCTATTCTCTGTATCAGAGATATCCTGTGAAAGATTTAGACTTACAAACTCTTTCATGCAGAGGAACGTCTGTACTGGGCAGCACCACAATGGGTGTTCTACCTCTTCTCTTACTATACCTAGTAACAGTAGCCATTTGGGATAAATGAAACCTTGTTACATTTCATTACTGAAAACCTCCATCAGTCACCTACTGTGCATTTCTCTAACCCAAGAATTATTGCAACAGGAAACTTTTTGTTTAATAAATTGAAGGAGTGGTTAGAAGTCATAAAGGATGGACAAAAGGAAAGAAAACTGTCAGGAAAGACTGCAACAAGGAAACTGGAGCAATGAAAAAGCCCCCCTGGGAAAAAACACAAGCATCCAGAAAGTAATTTGCACCCTGAGCCCTGTATGTTTTATCAGGGTCAAGATACAGCAAATAAATAGAAAGATTTTATTGCAGGTGAGCTCTGATAAGAAGAAAATTCTGTGCAACAGTCAAGAAAACTGCAGAAAATTCTCCATTATGATCATGTGAATTTACAGTTGAAGACTATGTAAATGTATATGCAAATTAAACCATCCATCTGCAGTCCACTGCCCTAGAGGCACAGGACCACATGATGGCAATGAAGAATCCAGTTGTTCAGATGGATTAACCCTTCTCCTCTTCTCTTTAAATATCCTCCACACCTAGGTGTTCCTTTTTTTTTTTTAAATCCTTAGTTTTAAGTAATTCAATGCTAACTGTCCTTGCACAATCTGAAACTGCAAAGCATACCAAGTAAAAAGAACACAAACTTGAAAGACAAAAGGACAATTTCACATGTAACCTCACATTAATGAAGCCCAAGTATTACATGTCCTCAGAAGTGAAGGATCACAGTTTCCATCCACAAGCTCTTGATACAATAGCAAGGCCCATTGAACATTAGTGTGGTACTTCATCTCCTACATGCCAAACAGCAGTTTGGGAAATGAGAGCTACTGACACCTCTTTATGGATGAGGTCCGACTTCCTTCTGTCCCCATCCCAAGGGCACAGAGCAGGTTCTGCAGTTCAGATTGTAATTTGTTTGCGAGTGCAATCCACCTTCTTCCATGCAGGAGGGGAGGGGGAAAAAGAAAATAAAAAAGGACAATCTGCTTTATGCTGCTGCTAAGTTAACAAAGAAATACTGATGTAGACTTCCAAACTGTCTGCTCCATTCTCCTCCATAAGAGCTGTATTCCTAGTTTTGAATGTTAAGAGGCAAACCATAGGGGAAAAATGCATTACATCCTGGGCCTGTGAAACTCATTCTTCCCAGGATTTGTCATTTTGTGCTGGAAATTAAACTCTTACAACAACTTTGCCATATAAAATTGTGGGACTAAAGATAAAGTGATCATTTGCTCAGTGTTAGACTTTTCACGGGGTAACAATACAGGATAGAAAATACACTACTTTGTTTGTAAAAGACTGAGAACATTGACTTCAGCAGACATTCCAGAAGAGACTAGATTAGCTTTCTTCTCTTTAAAAGTTTATGATAGTTCCCAAACAAAAGATTACTTGGAATTTTCATTCTTTGGCACCCAAGAGACAAAATAGCCTAATTTCCTCACACTCCCCTTTGATGATACAGGATTTATTTCATTCCTCTGTTGTGGCTGTCATATTAATTGGGATATACAAACACTTGTCAAGGTGTTCTCAGAAAGTCATCCCTAACTCATCCACTTTAACACACTTTTTAACAGACATTTTCATCATCACACTCTCTCCTCTGTTCTCTTTGACCCGATCCGTATCTTCAGTCATTGTTTCTTTCTTGGTCTACAGGGTATGCTGCAGGAATTTGCTATCGAAACTACTGGAGTTTTTGCTCCCTATATGATGTATTTGGGCATCTAACCAAATGATAAGAGAAAAAAATAAGGAAGTTTTACATCCGACCAGATAAATTATCTATCAGGGTACAAAACGGACACAGCTAACTTCACTGTCCTAAAGAGTTTTGTAACTAATTTCAGATAGCCCAGCTGAGAAGCATTTTCAATGTTTTAGATGCTCAGTATGTATCTACAGACAACATTTCTAGAAGATGAAAATTCATACTGGAAGGGTATTTTACAAACTAAATTGTTATTATTGGTATTTTGATTACTCAGCCATTAAAAATTTGCTCAGAAGCACTAAAGCAACTATAGACCTGCTCATGAATTCTCCCTCATTTTAGACCACTCTGTGCAGAATAGTATCACATGATATTGACTGTCATTTAAGATTCTTTAATAAACTATTTCACAATTTCCCATTCTTCTTTCTCCTTAAAAGAAAAAAACAACTTTGGTTTAATACCTTAAAAGAGAAGGTGTTTCACGTATTTGCAATTTACTGTCATAGTCTCTACTCCTGAAATTGGCTTGCCTGTAGATTATTCCATACACTACTTATTAAGGTGAAGATCACAGCCTTTTTATGCTTCTGTAGTATACAATCTTAGTCTACAGATCTTCCAAGACCTTAACCTCACACTCTCTCCCATCGAGCTGAACATTATGCCCAGTGGTAGCGAGCACTATGATCACGAGCAGTTACTGCATCAGATGCTAACAGATGCACATGGTAGTCCACATCCTAACTTCAGATGCAGTTGTGCCACAAGTTTTGTTTTAATTAAGAAAAACATAATTGAAATGAAAATAATCTCACACTCATTTAAAGAAAAAAAAAAACAAAAAACCAAAAACCAACCAAACAAACACCACACACAAAAAACAAATCTGAACTTCTTTGTTGGACCTAAAGATTACATTCTGGAAGCTGGGGGTGATACCTTGACATTCCATTTTCCAAGAAGTCTAAACAACCACAATAACTTCACCAATGTCGACATGCTGCACTGTTAGATTTCATTTCACGCTCGGTAAGCGAATATTATCAAACTGTAAGCACTGTCATCCTCTGTCTTTTTAGTTAGAAATCTTGTAGCCAATAAAGGTTTGACCTTGAAATATTTCACAGATGGATGAAGTTGCTTAATTTGCTAGTCACTTTTTACTGCTTTTGCAGAACTCCAAAGTTAGGTCACGTTTACTGCAATTTCACTTTACAATAACTTTACAAACTACATCGTCAGTAAGAGTCGTTAGAAGTGCATTAATGAACCACGTGTCTGAACTGTCATGAAAACTTCATGTTTGAAATGAAAAATGCTGAGATAATACAGATGCTGAAAATAGTTTTCTTTATATTTAATACTCTTGGAATTATTTTTAGTGCCAAAATATAAAAAATAAGCCCATATGCTAGTTTTGTGAAGATTCTAATACACTGAAAAAATTAACACAAGTTTTCTTTTTATGAAGCCAGTGGAAATATATGACTTTGTGTGAAGTGATAACTGTTACAGGATGCAGACGTAAAATTCTGTCCACTGTGTTTTTAATATGAGTCTACACTGATGTGTATTCTAAAAAGAAAAGTAAATTTTAAGTTCCAACGCTGTCTACTCAAGGGACAGCTACTATTTTCTACTATTCCTACAGCATTTGATATACTACACCAGAGTCACTATGCAAAACAAATAACCAAAATATATACAACTGCTTACTTTTTTAATAATTGTGTTAGATAGAAAAAAATTCTGTTCAGATACAAAACGTCGTAAGTCATTAGCACTTCAAATCTCAGTGAATAGATTAAATCACGTTTTTTCAAAATATAAAAATTCATTTCACTGACAAATAAGAAGATAAATTGAATAAGAATTGATTGCCCATGATTTGACTTTAGACATAAAATGCAAAATATTTGGACAAGGCTCTCTGTCAATATGTCTAAATTTTTTTTTTTTTTGTGGTTACCATTACCATTAAAAATCAGTTTTTTGAACTCTATCACCTACAGAGGTCAATGGGAAAAAACTTTCAGCAACTTTCAAACAGTTTTTTGTCAGATCCTGAATTGAGGGGTTATGTTACAACAACCAAAGGGGAACTACAAGCATGGAAGGGAAGGTGGGGACAATTCTTTCTTTTGCTGCTTAGGTCCTTGATGTCATCAGCTGGTACTCATGAGCACAGAGTCCTTGAGGAAGCTGAGCCCTGGCAGGTAATAGCAAAAACAAAGCCTGCAAGAGTTGGAGGAGAAAATACACTTGCAAATCTGGTCTTAAAAAGTGACAGCTTTTTAATACAGTGTTATCTGTGTCACACAACTGATGACTGTTGTGGTGCCTTTTTTTTTTTATTGGTAATGAATATATAAGAATGAAAAAACTTCTGTCACTGATTTTGGAAAAAGACTAACCAGATGGTTTAGGAAAACCAGTCTATACTCCTTAATAGTACGTATGCTAGTTGGGCTAAAATCAAGTCCTACACTGAGGCGGGTATTTATGATTCACAAGCACTTAGGGCTTTTGTTTTACCTAGTGTATTTAATAATCTCTGGAGGGAAAGATAAAAAAAAATATGAGTCACATTTAAGTTAATCAAATGAGGATTTAAATTGAATTTCATAAGATGGGTCCTGTCTGCCAAGGCAGCTAGGCTACCCAGTATCCTTTCTGATGCCACTTCCGAGAGGTGAAAGGCAAAATGTGACAGTGAATATTAAATTGGCAGTGTTGTTTCTGAAAAGTACATTGTTGAAGGCATTGTCTGCCTACTAGTATTTTAGAAGCTGCTTTAACATCAGCTCCTGGACTAAAGTAAATGAGAATTTCAACTTGGAGTTCAAGTACAAGTTTAAAGCATACAAAATTTAGGAGAAAAGCTTAAAAATGTAATTTGAAGACATTTTTAAAGTCAAAAGCCAATTTCAAACAAAGCCAAACCCTTCCATACTAACCCTTTGCACCTACCCTCCCCGCTATTTCTCCCACTTCTACAGTATTTTGAATTTCTATACTAGCAATATTGTTCAGTTCCATCAAGTACCTCTTATAAATTTAGAGTCCTTCAATCTTTATGCAATGAGAAGCTAACCTATGAAGTGGGCTACCATTCCAAATAATCCAGATTTTTAAACAGAGGGAGGGGAAAAATCACAAGAAATGCAAAATACACACTCAAAAAATACAAGGTGCAAAAATCATTCCCTATTTCTGTGAGAAACAAGCTCAGGACTGAGATACTAGATTAGTACTATGCTTTTCACACTGGGCAGAGCACTGCTGACTTCAAGCCAAGCATAATAGTGATTCATGGAGTCACAATGGCTACTAGCCCCTTGAAACCATGAAATGATGCATAGGGCTTAACCACTGCCTCATCCTACCACATTCTTTCAATTTCTCACTCATCTTTTGCCCCTAGATAGGCAGTCTGAGCTCAAAGGGCCAAATGTTACAGTACCACCAGCATCAGGAGTTAGTTATACATGGACTGACATTTGCCAAGGGAAAGCATTTTCAAGGGTTTTTTTCACACTGCCAGCAAGTTAGTAGGTAGTGAATGTTCCAGCAGACAAAGTCACAGTATTTGAAACAATATTAAATTGGCAGCACAGAGTTGCAGGGGGTTGTCTGAAACCGGGTTATGCAAATGCCTGTGTACATCTGCTTAAAAATTCTCACAGAACAATGTTTAAATTATGTTAATGGCCTGATTGCAAGTGAGGAAATGCAATATTCAAGCTGCATGCAGGCCTTCTTCCAAATTCATGTGTATTTATTTTTAACGGGCACATCAACATCCGTTAAGCACAAAGAGAATTAATTCATTTTGCCTAGTCACAATTAAGGTTAATATGACTCAAGATTCTTCCATTAGTTTAAAACTGCACCTAAAACTAAAGGACTAGTCATCTGTAGTCACTGAAAGGGTCCACGGCACCTTCATGTAAGGCAAGTGACTACTGATGATGTCTTGGACATAATCTCAGCAACTGCTGGTAATTCCAGTACATTTGCACGAGGCAGATTTTCCTCACTATTGCAACTAGAGAAGCTACGTCTTGGCTTAGGATAATTCAACAGTCTCAAAACCATTAGCAGTCATCTTTGAATGCCCACGGAGTTGAGAGACAACTAGAAAAGGTTAACTTCAGTCTTGGGGGGGAAGAAGCTGAGATAGGGAAGGAGACAAAGATCTTTGTATGGTTGGCATTAAACTTTCATTCAAGGAAATGCTGAAATTAAAAAATGATGCAGAACAGTTTGAAGGCACCTGAAAAAAAATAAACAAAAATCCTCAAAAATAACAAACCAACAAACAACTAAAAGAAAAAAAAGCAACCAAAAACATCCCCACCAACCTGGATTTCTCATTATATCCTGTCAAATCATCAGCAAGAGAGCAAACCATGTAGAGAAAGAGAACACAATACATGTCATAAGTGTAATCTAAATATTCTCAAAGTACAGAATGTCCATCATTCTCTTAAAGAAACTTTGCCTATCTCGGGGTGAATGCAAAACTGATTGGAAAACTACACTAAGTCCAAACAGAAAAGCAAATAATTTGGAATTTTTTAGATCTACTGCTATTCAACATTTTACTTTCCACACATTATACATATTCAATCCTTCATGTGCAATTTCTTTACCTATCTACCTAGGTCCTGAATAAAGCCCAGCACATCACCAGTATTAGACCAATTGTAAGCACTCTGGATGAGGAGATCAGAATATAAAATAAACAGATTGAAATAATCATCTGAAATAAACAAGATGACTTTCAATAGAGAGCAACACAAGACATTCAAATAAACAGGAATATTGAATTATATAAATTGAGGATGAAGAACAAGGGATTAGGTGGATATAACGCTGAAAGGCACCTGGGAACCACAGTCATTCACGAGCTGAACCCAGCATTGTAAGATCCACTATTTGCAAACAAGGCAAATATACAGATACATTTAACAGGATTATAGCAGAGATAAAGTTATTTCTCTGCTCTTTTCTACACAAGTATGGTCTCAACTGGATGTTTCTGTCCACAGTGAAGATGTTACAGTTCCAAAAAAAAAGTGTGCATGGACTAAAGATCTGTGAAATTTAATCTGAAAAGGAAACAGAAAAGGAAGCTGGGAAGACTGGGGTGGAAACAGAATAAACAGTACAGAAATGTCAGAGAACATGAAAGAGAAACTCTCTACAGAGGTATCCAGAAGATTCAAGTGGAACATAAGGTAAAACATTCAGCAGATGGGGGCAGTGAAGTGTGAGATGGTCTGCCAGAAATCCAAAAAAAAACCCCCCAAAACAAAAACAAACCACAAACCCAAAACTTAAGCAAATGCTAAATCCTGCACCTGAGGTGTAGTAATCCCACTCAACAGCTCAGGCACCAACTGAAAAGGAAAGCAGCTCTCCAGACTGGGGAGTCCTGGTGGACAACACATTCAATATTGGCCTGCGGTGCATCCTTGCAGAAATTAAGACCAACTCCATACTGGGCCAAATCAGTAAAGGCACCAGCAGCAGATAAAGTGATTGTTCTGCACAATTCAGCACTTGTGAGACTGCATCTGCAGCAGTCTCCTGGAACTCCTCAGTAGAGAAAAAGATATCTGGAAGTTAGTCCAGTGGAGTGTCACCACAGTGATCAAGGGATGGAGCACGCAATGCAAGGAGAGAGGCTGAGAGACTTATGTTTGTTTGGTTTCTACAAAAAAAAGATAAAGGCAGAATCCAAGTGCTGTTTTCAAGCATATGGAGAAGAGAGTCAGGCTCTTCTCAGAGGTTCACTGTGAAAGGCAAAAGGTAACAGACACAAGCTGAAGAAAGGGAAACTCCAATGACTCCAGTTAGATAGATGGGGGAAAATGCTCATAGTAAGTGTGGTGAAACATTGGAGCATATTGCTCTGAGAAGACTTACCAACCTTATGGTTATTCAAAATGTAAGCCCCTGAGGAACCTGACCCAGCTTCAAAGGTGGCCCTGCCTTGAACAGCACATTGGACCAGATGACCTCCAGAAGTTTCTTCCTACCTAAATTATGCTGCTTTATCTTTGTGATAAAGTGGCTGTGAGGAATGACAACGATAGTGCCTTGGGCTAGGAGACCAACTGTACAATCTCCAGAGATTCATTCCAGCTTTTTTTTTCCTGCAGTCTTGAAGACTGAAAGGCACTAATAAAACCTCAGACAGAACATGTATTTTCTCCATTTTGCATGAATGCTGTTTCCTTTCCCTTATCTAACACATTATAATCATAAATAAATATATTACATACTTCAAAACTTAATACTGATAAACTCAAAATTAATTTTGATATTTGATACCAGACTGCATGAAAAACAAGTCAGGAGGGGGTAATGACAGTGGAAAAAAGTTACCATAGTCAGCACATAAAAGAACATTTTCAAATACTTATCCTCTCTGCAATTCCCAGAGAAGCTCACAGGCACTCTGCTGACAGCCAAAGCTGAAACCTCTGCAGAGTACCGGGCTGACAGTGTGTATGTAGTGACAGAGGACTACACAGCACACAGTAATTGCAAGCAACTTTAAAATCACTTTCTAACTTTCAAAGCCTTTGCAGCACAAAAGACAAACGGAGATGGGTTTTATCACAGAAAGAATTTACCCGTGAATCTTGCATAAAGATTCAAGAAGGGAAAAAACCCAAGCTTTCAGCTGATCATCTATAATGTTTCTAAAACTAATTTCACACGAAGTATGATCATACAGCCCTATTTTCTTTATCCCACAGAGTCCAGTGGCCACTGGTAATTTATTAAGTCCAAAGAGGAGAACTAAAGCTTAAATTAATATCTTCCATGTTTGATCAGGGTATTTAGGTGGGTTTTTTTGTTACGGGTATGGTTGGACTCAGTGATCTAGGAGGTCCCTTCCAACCATAAATATTCTGTGACTCTGGGATCTTCTAATAAAAGAACTGAAGATCTAAAATCAGAAAATTTTGTAACACCCTCTCTCATATCTGGATATAATTTTGAATGTTCAGAACTACAGAAAAATGCTTCTTTAACCTTAAGACCAACACAGATTTCCTTTAAGGTGCAGATGTAATGATTTGTCCTCAGCATTAATAAGCTGTTGAAAAAAGTGTCTCAAAAAAAAAAGAGCTTGGAACTGCTTACATTAATCCATTAGTGGCAGAAGAGACCACAGCAATACCAATTACCAAATGTGGCTGATTTTGTCAGCTTAAAAGAATAAATATTGCTTGCATGTGCAAGGTCCATAGTTTTTGTCCTACTTTGTATAGGAAAAAACCCACCAATATGACTACTAAACGAAATACTGGCCAGCAGACATTTTTTTGTAACTCCTCAAAGGCAGTATATTCCCCTTCATCCAACTAAACCTGGAAAATCTTTCAACATTACAGTTCAATTTATACTGATTACTCCAGCACAGCTCCCAAACACTGTGAAGAAAGCTCTTTAGATGCACCTCATAGGCAGGCAGAGAAATTTTTTTTTTTCATATATTTAAAAAACAACAGAATGCCCACTTTCTGAAAAGACAGAAATCTCACCCTGCATGTAAATACCTGTTAGATATCTATCCCTCCCTTTCCACTAATTCTCATTATTCTTGGTGATTCAGCTATATAAAATATGCATATACACAAGTCACCCGCAGAGAGCAAAGGCAGAAACTGGTATGATCTTCAAACTTGGAAGTGTGTATATATAATTTGAATGAAATTAACAATTCTGCTACAATTTAAAACTAAGCAAATATATATGCCTATATATTCCAGAAGCTGTACCTGGATATCTAAAGACATACCCACAGAGACCTTGGATTGAAATAAAAAATCTAGATGTTGAAGTTTAAGACTCAGCAACATTTTGATAGTTACATACTTATCTGAGATTAACTTTTTTTACTTCTACCACAGTACAACTTTGCTTTTTTAAAACATTGTTACCTAGGAAACAAGACCAGATGCATGTGCAAGATGGATACAAATTCGAAAGAAACTACATGTTAAAAATGAGTCATTTTTCTCTCAGTTCCCTACATCCAAGTCAGATTTCATCACTACTATAAACAATGTATTCATGACCACAGTAATAATAATAATAATACTTTTTTAAAAAGTGTTAAACCTCCCAAATAATGTTGGGGGGAAGTATTTAATTATTTTATACTTCTTATACCTTTTCCAGAAATCATTACTGGATGTTTACTGACTGTACAAGAGAACAACATAATACTCAGAAGTTCTCAGAAAACTAAATCAATTATTCCCAACATGACAAATTGAAACAAGTGCCAAGATATTTGGCAGAGGCTCTTTCTAGCACGAATGCTTAGCTACAAGAAAAGGAATTTTTGCTTCAAATCTCAAGGGAAACCTACTATTTGCAGGTGTAAAGTTCCAGAGGAGTTTTACTTTTTAATATAGATCTCATGAAATGCAGAATGTTTTTGTGCACTATCTGAACATCATGTTTAATTACTGACAGAACATGCACAGTCAGACAGCAGTCTTTGTCAGTAATGATACTTCTCACATAAATGCTGTTTGGTTGGGTGGAGTTTCTTAGATTTTATACATTAATAAACTATTGTGCAACTGACAGATAGAAAACCTCATTCTTTACACTGTTGAGTCTCATGAAATCAGTTTGCTTTCCAGAATATGGCAAATTTTTACAGTATATTCCTTGGCAAACAAGAAAGTCAAGATAATTGCTGCTGGAAAAATTGGTGCAACCTGATCCCATACGGTATTTAAGAGACATGCAAGAAAGACTTCTGATGCACTGACTTAGGAAAGGGATTAAGTTAATACTACTTCTTTCTGAACAATGTGTTTAATACACTTCAATTATGTATCTGTTAATTTATGAGTTCTCACATCTCAGCTACACTTGTTACTAGACCAGAAGGAGTATGAAATCAGTAGTGGGATTAAATTAACAGCTGTAAAATTTAGGTGGATTACTTACACGTAGAAAATGTCAAGAAACCGCCCAGACTACCAACTAGATATTTTAAGGGTAAAACCAGAAGTGTCATCAGACAGTGGTACTTTGTGGCAAACTCCGCATTACAGGGGTAGGAAACACAGATCAGAGGATTTGTTGTTGCTCTCCTTTCTGAGACATAAGAAGCTTGTTCCATCAGTTTTTATATTCTACAGTACTATTCTAATGACTTCTAACACTTGCAACTTCAAAATCACTGAACAGTACCTTTTAATCAACCCAGGAAGTATCAAATTATTTTGCATGGAAAACAATTAGAAGACTCCAAATAACACAAAAATAAATGCTTACCCATTTGATGTATTCATAAGGAATACACCAGTAAGGAATCTGCCTTTCCTTATTCCTTTATTTCTGCATGCATTTTTTTTCCTCAAGATGACTCATGGTAGGTCATACTCAAAGTACAAATTAAGCTTACTTTTCTTATTAATTAACAATATTTACAAAGCCAGACTCATAATTCCTGGGTAAATATTCCAGATATTGCAACAACTGTACTTATTAGAAGGGAACATAGCTTCTGAAATAGCAATTACAGCTGTTCTGTGCCCAAGGAAACTGCATCTCCAGCTCAAAATTTTCTTACTCCTTTAGTGCTGAGGCTAGCAAACTTTCAAAGCAGGGTGACAGGCAGCTGTGTTTTTATTTTTCAAGTTAGAGGTTAAGCATGCCAACAAAATTCCAGTACAAACTGGGAGATGCTGCTGAGCACCCCATCTCTCCTCATCACAATACAGTAGCTCCTGACTCCTGGTGAACCAGGCTCCCAGATTCCAGAGATGCTTCTGCCAGTACCAAGGTCAGGTCAAAGCAGCCCCAGCTCTCCCCTCCATCATCCTGCACCGTGTCTTCACCTCCCATCCCACCACCTCTGCACCACTCCCTCTGCTGAGCTGGAAGAGCCATCCAGGACACTGCCCAGTGAACAAGGTCAGGGATCAGATCCAGGATAAAAATAACCTTTCCCAGGAGAGTCTAACACCCACGCTATAGGCAGTTGTCCCCCTCCTCTTATGTGTCTTACAGAAATTCTGAAATGGTGGCACAGCTGTAGCTTTAATGTGGCCATCTGCCACTTGAAAAGACATTCACCACCATCAGACTGTACTTATTTTGGAAGGCACACTGAAACCTACAATATTAAATTAATTTTCTCTTCTTCTTCTCCCTTGCTGCTGCAGCTGACGTACATAATTCAACCCACTCTCTGCAAGAAGGGCCTGAAATTCGCCCTTTCCACACCCTCTCAAGTAGAGCTTTTCTTTTTAAAGCTCTATAAGGGCTGTCTGGTGCAGATCTCTCAAGTTGTTTTCACTGTTGCCTTTGAAACAGATTAATTTTCTCTCCTTCCCCAGCTCTTGCTCTCTAAGAACAGCTCCAGGTAAAACCAGAAGGGTGTTCACACAAGCAAAGACGGTGTCACTCACTGTGAGCGATGTTCACCATGATGGTCAAACAGGGCAGGCTGCTACACCTGCACTGAACTATGCCACAGGTGGAAAAACTGCACCTATCTGTGCCAGACAGAGGCCCAGATGAGGACTGGGATCTTACCATGAGAAGAGAGCAGCCGCAGCTAAACACGTCTGAACTTCCTCAGTGAATGATGGACTATTCAATAATAGTTTTCAGGTATCTCACTTTTGGACACATCTCAGAGAGATACAGGAGTGCTTAACTTTCCAACTTGAGGCACTGCTGAGACAGGTACTTGGAATTATTTTAATTATTTGGCTTTTTGTCTGAATGACACATACCTAAAAAGAATTTGAAAGCTGGGTTCTCTACCACCAAGCCTGTCTCTCTCTTTCCTACATGCTTACATTTCTGTCCTGCTTTTCATGTCTAATATATCCCAGGAGAACATTTCTATCCCCTGCTAAGTCAGGAAAAGGGCAAAGATGCTCTGCTGAGCTGTTATTGAGCCTGTTATTCAGCTACAGGAGTTTTCAGAGGATGGCAGATGATGGAGACTGAGGTGGTGGGAAGGCGGGGACTAGCACGCCTGTGATGCTGCTGACTACATGAAACATGGTGCTGTTCTAGTGGCTCTGGAAAATAAAGTTCTGCACTTCCTTCTTGCACAGAATTCTCCTGTGCTTTTGGCTTTGCTGCTTGAACATCCTCCCAGACCAGTCCTCTTTAATCATACAATACATGAGGTAAAAGAGAACACAGCCACAGGTCAGTGAAGGATCTTACCCTTTTCAACCTAAATCTTTCATACAGAAATACTCTGTGAGCAACAGTGTGACTAAACAGTCTAATTAATTATCAAGCCAGTAAACATACAATGAGATTAAAGTATTCTTAATATCAGGAATTTTAATATTTTAAACATACCTAAAGAAGATATTGTTTTTTAAATTAAAAACCAAAACATAACATTGCAATGTGAGAGATCCAAATTTGAAATAAGATTCTTGGCTAAGTATTCTCTAAGTCAGAGAGCTCCTTTCTAGGAAGCTTAGGTCCTGCAAGAATTTCAAGTGACTACGACAGTGACAAGAAACACTAACCTATAACTTGTTTTGGACTGGATAACAAAATGATCCTCACTCACAAAAAAGTTAAAGCAAGGTGTGAATAAAGCTAAAAATACCATTTGAGCAAAGCAACAATATCAGAGAAACTATAACATGAATTCATGAAGCAGCTGCAGTGTCTGCCTTGAAGATACTTGCTCACTTGCCAAGTCTGTCAGAAAGAATTAACTTGTCAGCAAAAAAAAGGGTATAGTATATGAAAAAATATTTGTTTGAAAGTTATACTGCTATTTTTCATCTTTCCACAGACTTTCGAGCTTTCAGGCCTGATTTGCTGTTTTTCATCTGAACTGTAATTCTATCACATGGGTACATCCGTCCTGTCCTTGATGCTTATATAACAACACCCCCAAAAGACAGGAGATTAAAAAAAGGAGTACTTTGCTACTTTCTTGATGGCTAGGAACAGGCAAATGATTATATTAAAAGCATCTTGAATTTTGGGACAGAAGTTTCAGGTTAAGGATCTGTTAAGAGTAAAGAAGTCTGTCTGAAGCAATAGCTGAAGATGTGAAGACCAGCAACAGAATTAGTGGCCAGGTTTTGGAGCCAGAAGCCATCACAATCACTCTCCAGCCAGCAAAGCTACATATAAAACTCCAAGTATGAAGTCAAAAGATCTGATTATGAAAGATTCAGGGAATCATTTAAGAAAAAGAATGTACAAATGAAGAATGATGACCTAGGTTAAGGGTTTGGAATCAGTTTGCACTGAAAAAATTGGCTGATGGAGTTATTTGGATAGCTTTTCAATCAGCATGTGAGTGGTGTCCTGCATACCAGGACTGGATAGAAGAGAATTACAACATATGCTTGTAGATTCAGGTAATCACAGAGGAGAGACCACTTTTAACTCTTCTGACCTCAAAAATGGGCACTGAAAGGAAAAAAAAAAAATAAATGAGCATATGGCTTACTGCAGAAAGGCATTCAGCACAGACAGCTATTAAGCCAACTTGCAAAAGTATGTTAAACTGTAATGCAATAGACAGAAGTTTTATCCTCAAAAGGTAAATAGCCATCTTACCAAGAATAAAGATGTAAATCAAACACGTTACATAAAATAGGTTTACATGCAGCTTCCAGTGGGAAAGGCTTGTTAAGGCTGGCCTCAGCCAAAACTCTATACCCTGAAGTGCAGCACCTACACCAATGACAAGGGACTTCTGTGATAGAACATGCAAACCCAGGTTAGTTATCAACAGGTTGAAAAGTTTTCCACTGCAGTAGAAGGAATTTTTAGACAGAAATTTTACTCTTACTGGTTGATAATCTTGTCACGGACCTTTCCAGGAATACCCTGATTATCTAACACAGAAGTAACTAACCTCCATTAAACACAGCATCTGCCAGCAGCAGCCAAGTATGAAAAGTGCACAGCTCTGCCCTTGTCTTCTCTGTCCAGTGCAATGAATGTGCCCTGACAACATACACATTGGTATTCCCATAAACACAAGCATAACTGATCAAGCAGAAATCATCAGGCAATAAAACTTTTACTTCAGCCTTTGAATTTCTTCTTCTCAGAATATTATTTATGAAACTAAAGAAGGAAAACAGCTTTAGAAATCTCCTAAGAACAACTGAAGGAATAAAACCAGGGAAACACAAGAACAAACACTTTTGTGGGTTCACAGAATCATAGAATGATCTAGGTTGGAAAAGACCCATGGAATAATGGTGTCCAACTTTTCACCCTACTCTACAAGTTCACCCCTAGACCATATCCCCCAACACTACATCTAAGTGATGCTTAAACACATCCAGGGATGGCGACTCAACCACCTCCCTGGGCAGCCTATTCCAATATCCCACCACTCTTTCCGTGAAGAATTTTTTTCCTAGTGTCCAGTCTAAACCTACCTTGTTTCAGCCTGAAGCCATTCCCTCTGGTTCTATCACCAACTACCTGAGAGAAGAGACCAGCACCAACCTCTCTACAATATCCTTTCACGTAGTTGTAGAGAGTGATGGTCTCCCCTCAGCCTCCTCTTCCTCAATCTAAAGAGACACAGCTCCTTCAAATGGTCCTCATATGATTTATTCTCCAGTCCCTTGACCAGCTTCACTGCCCTCCTCTGCACCTGCTCCAGCACCTCGATATCTCTCTTGTACTGAGGTGCCCAGAACTGGACACAGTACTCAAGGTGAGGCCTCACCAGTGCTGAGTACATGGGGACAATCACCTCCCTACTTCTGCTGCTCACACCATTTCTAATACAAGCCAGGATGCCACTGGCCTTCTTTACCGCCTGGGCACACTGCTGGCTTATATTCATTCTCTTTTCAATTAGAACCCCCAGGTCCCTCTCCATGAGACAGCTCTCCAACCACACTTCCCCAGGCCTGTACGTTGCATGGGGTTGTTGTGGCCCAAGTGCAGGACCCGGGACCTTGTTGAAACTCATCCCATTAACACTGGCCCAGCGATCCAGTCTATCTAACTCTCTCTGGAAACAGATTCATGCAGAGGTTCATGCAGACCTCATGCCTACAGGGGCTATGTCTTCTCATACAAAGGTCTCACAGCCAGTAAGCCCACCTGAGGTAGTGAAGGAGCCAGCACAGTCCTGCTCCAATACCACTGACTGCCTTCACTACAAGGTGACCACGTGTTTGTCACTTTCCGAGAGGTGTCCCACAGGCAGTCAACTTAGTAGGGTCTCAGGTCCCTCTGCTTCAAGACTTGAAAGATTGAGAGATATAATATTCAATGTTAAATATATAAATATCCAGCCAAATTCCATCAGTACAGTCTTAAACATAAGTGCTTAATATTTGCTTAACTGTGGACCAAATGACCTCCTCACTTTCTGCCAGCCGAAAGATATGCTCAGCCCACGGCTGGAATTAATCACTCTTGGACATGAGCAGATCTCCAGTAGATTAAGACAATCTGTCCCCTCCTGCCACTGAAAAAGCTGACAGTCACTAAAAGGTGCTTTCCTAAATTTTCAAAATAAATATAGGCTTTAAATTAAAACATCTTCCACTCTATCGATAAAATCAGATGAAGTGGGTAACAATAAAATCAATCATCTCTCTATTTCAGACATTTATTTGATCAAGAGTTTACTGACTGTGTAACTGTTGGGGAGACTTAGTCCCAAAAGTAAAAAGCAAAATGTATACAAATTCCAACCGTAATTTATCTTACAGAGCTCAAGTTTCTAACCATTATCTCATTTAGGAAGAATGTGTGAATGTATTAGTTAAAAAAACCACACTGAGTTCTTTTTTTTAGTAAACTTGTCTCTGCACTTAAAAATAACTACAGAATTATTAAAAATATTAAGCAGTGACATCAGAACAAGTATTAGATTGTTGTACTCTGCAGCACATTACCTTGGACACCAAAGTTTAGATACAGATTTTGTTTCCCCAATAATATTTTTTTTGTTTTTAATTCTGTGAGATTTAGGTGATATTTACAAACAATAAGTTTATAAAGCAGGATTAACTCAGTTATTTAGTGTCTTTTGTTTAGACTCATAAAAGGGAAGAACTCCATCACTGAGCTTTATCTTAACTGCTCTGAGCCAAGACCACTCTGCTTTCCTCCACTGACCACAGGGAGGAACTTTTTGCCTTTGGTTTATCAGTCTTCATCTCCTCCTCCAAACAAAATGTTTTCCTTCAGCTTAATTTGGTACTGACAAGTACCCAACACAGCATAGCCACAAATGGACTGGGAAATGCAATTTGGATGCTTCACATCCCATCCTTTCTTTCACAGTATTTCCCATGATAAGATCTGGATCATGGAACTGGCTGGATACTAAACACAAAACCACACAAATCAAGGGAGGTATATTCAAGCCAAGAAATGAATCCACCTATAAAGAATCAGGTCACGAAGTCTCTGAATAAGAAGTCCCACGAGACATTGCATCAGTACAGGTAGATTCTGTTCAACTTCCCCAGGGCCCAAAATAAACATTTCTAGATTGAGAACAGATTTTCTGGTACTCATTAGCTCAATGTAAGGCTCTCCCTGTAAAACAAACACCTCATGGAAAAAAAGAATTATAAAAAAAAATTAAAATACATTTACTGGGAGACACTTTCAAATTTTGTAGAAACAGATTTTTCTGATCTGAAATTACAAAATGACAAAGTTCTGAAAAACCCTTTGAGCATAGACACAATACAAAGAAAATCTAGGAGAACTGTTCAAGAAATGGGGAAGAAAGAACAAGATACACCTAACAGCACAAAACATCTGCTCTAGCAAGTAAATAGTAGCTTTGTCACTTAGTCTTGAAAGACAATGCCTAAGCAGCTAACAATCACACAACCCCCAGCATGTTTTTAATAATGTCACACTCCTCCTTTCATCAATCAAGAATGCAAGTGGCGATGATGATCTCCAGAACGGAATGGAAAAAGTCTGCAGCTAAAACCAATCAAAAAAACTTGTGGTTAGAACCAAAAAAAGGTGAATTCTGTGTAGAAATTTGTTTTTCCAAAGACTCTGAGTAAGTGGGCTCGTGCTATAGTTCTACAGATTTGCTAAAATGGGAAATAACAGCATTACTGGTTGTACATAAACCCGACTTCAAAATGTTCAGTTGTTAATACATTAAACTTAAGTTAACTGGAATGTCTGTTGTTATTTCTTTCTGGTATAAGCACACCAGCTTTAAACCCCACTGGTACACGTGCAAATATGCTTTTCTATAAATATGTAGAAAAAAAATCAAATGAGGCATGAAAATAAGCACCAACACAGCTAAGAAAAGGCTTCTCCATTGCTGGGTTAAATTCTCACTTCTTTCTGTCACCAGGACGGTTGCTTCCCTGAGACCACAATGGTTTGGCAATGGTTTGGCAATGGCTGCCTCCTAGCCTGCTTGGCTTCAGTGGCATTTTTACTAGGTATGCCTCAAATGTTTCATTTGTCAATTTGACTGGGAGACGCTACTGAGGATCAGAAGAATTTTTAAGGGAACGAGACATCTACATAACTGCAAGGAACAAGTCAGAACCCATCAGAGGTCTTCAGGAATGCAGAGAAGTGGCAAATGCAGCTGGGATGGTACATATGGATCCAGAAGTGGTACAGTCTACAATTAAAATTACAGTATCCCCTATATCATATTAATTGCATTGTGCCATGCTCTAACTTTGCTATAAGACAAACATTTTCTTCTTATCCCTTTCCCTCTCTTCACCCCTTGAGATCTAGCTACATAGTAAGAGCCATTTCCTGAATGGTAAAATGCACTGCATGTGACAAATGTGACACAAATACCAGTAGCCGATTGCCAAGTCTAATTTTGTCAGCACTGGGAAATCTCCTGCCCAGCAGTCTGAAGAGTTACAAGGTGCCACTGCCACTCTCATGGCCTCACTGAGACGGAAAGTGGGCAGCCAAGGCAGGAGGCTGTACAAGTAATTTTTTTCATTAGCTTCCCTGTGTCAGGAATTGTTATTCAAAACATTTCTGGTGGACTGCCACCACCTTGCATAATGACATCTAGGAGCTCATACTCTCTTTGCCACTGTTTTGCACTTGCCAAAAGCCCTTGACGAGGACCATACCAAGGACCTCAAGGAAAGTCATAGCATCTGGCTCAAATGATATAAACAGTGCCTGGCTGGTCCACAGTGCCATTATGGACTCAGGCACTTTCTTCACCCATATCATCAGCAGAGCAGGAAAAAAGTATAAAACAGAGAAGGTAAAGAGGGAAGGGGAAGAGCATGTCCATATCTAGAGGCCTGCTGATACCCAGAAAGAAGAACGCACAACGCACATCAATCTGCTCAAGGACTAAGGGGATACTACCCATGCAGGGAGGTAAGAAAGTACATTTGGGAAGAGCAGAGAAACTGGTCAGCATACGTCAAAGGATGCAAATGATACAGGGGCAGAAGCCACTCTGATGCTTCCAGGAAAACAAAGAAGAGAGCAGCTCCCACACCACCATTTCCCCTGCAAAACTGTGCCAGGTGACACCTGGTTTCTCAAAAAGGCTTTGTTGTTACAGCTAGACTGTGTGCACACTGGATAGCATCCCTGTGAAGGAAACAGCACACTGAGGCACAGGCCCTCCAAAACACCCCTGGGGAGGGGGGAAAGCCTTCTTCACAGCAGAAGAAACTTGCACTTTAATTAAGAGCTGCAGGAAGAAACTAAGTGCTGGGAGAGATGGGATGAAGGTCTAAGTGAAAGGACTTCATGCCTTCAAATTAATACCTAAACTTTTATATGCTCATCCCAGTTTATCACCTCAATTGTTTTTCTCAGTGAGTTTCATCACAACTCAAAGAACCTATCAGATATAGTCTACTGTGCACTGACACAAAGCCTTAAGAAACAACTGAGTTCGTTGAGTCGAACAATACAAGTAATACCTTATTTTTCACCCTCCAAGGCTATTAATGTCATCTCCACTAAACTTCAGAGATAAGAATTAAATAATCCCCCACTCTGTTTTTAAGATTTCCAGAAGAAAAAAAAAAAAAAGTATGTTGTTCAAGGGGGACATTTTTTGCCTGAGATGGATAGAAAGAAAACACATGTTACAAATAAAACCACATTCCCTACCATTCACCTACCCTGATCCAAGCTATTTACTTCTTGTTGTGTATTTCCAAGCCACCAAATCTGGAAAGTAAACAGTTGCTTCTGTCAACCTCAAGTTTATGAAAGCAAATAGACATCATCCAGTTCCAATTATTTCAGTCCTGTAACTACAGTGTTTCATATAGACTGTCTTCTAGCTATAAGCCATACAGAAAATTTGCTCTTAACCTCCTTGATGGAGGGGAACAGTGGCTAAGATGCACTGGATAGGTTGGTTTTTAAGAACCGTGATCATCCCACTGGGGAAAGAGCTCTGTGCTGTCACCTTCTGGTAATCTGGGGAAAATACTGATACCAAAACAGTTTATCACCATCTATACTTACCCAGAATTCTTCCAGTCAACATTTCCAGAGGAGAAATATAAATGGCAAATTGGCAGGAGAACCAAGGTGAAAATTAGATAGGACCCAACATCCTAAATTCCAATTAAAACATTGCAAATAAATAACACTCAGGAAAATGAAGCAACAGCAAATATAGAGGTGGCTCCTTAGGAAAGCCAGGGAAAGGAGGAACAGAACTGAACCTCTGGGACCTACCACCTTCATATAATTAAAGCTGAAATCATTACACAGCTTTGTTGGCAGGATTCTCGGGATATCAGCAGACTTTTCCCTGAAGACAGACAGAAGCCTGCTGAAGCATCCCAGGACAATTCCCCTCTGCTACCCAGCTAATGGGAAGCACAGTATTACAGCCTATCTGCTTAACAAACACTTGGACCTCTGAAATGGGGATCCAAGTCAAGGTCAGGACACAGAAAGAACATGACATTAGGCTACCAGTTTGTCAAAAAACTGATTTTAGGTGTATGAACAGTATCTGCAGGATCCCTCAAACAGTGAATCCCTCAGAGATGGACCATGGGCCCATGCCCCCTGAAGCACTGCTTCTCTTTGTTTAATGAGGGGATACAAAAACTACTTGTAAGAAAAGGCATATTTGGGGTCAGAAACTTGACAAATTACTGCTGCAGGTGATAATGGTATGCATTTTTAAAGGAACCCAATTCCATCACTTTCGTTGCCCACCGCATGGCATAAAGGTCAAACATGCACAAATGTACATTTCCCTTTACAGTTTCAGCTCTGGTGCTTTTTTCACCTCTCTTCTCTCCCACAGAATTCTAAGTGAGGAATCAAAAGCCTTTTTCTCTACCCCTGTGGCAAAAACACTACAGTTGATTTCATATCCACCACCTCAAATTTAAAGGTTAGCTACAGTCAGAAAACAAGCATCCAGAGCAAGACAAATAAGAAGATTTCAGAAACAGTTTTTAATTTTATAAACCTTTGAGCAAATGGCTACTGTCCAATAAGGGCAGTTAATAAGGATTAGTGCAGAAATAAGATCCCATCCTATGAAAGCAAACTGTAAAGAGAAACACTCCAACCAACAAGCTCCTCCCTTAGCTAGTTATCACACCGATCAGTAATAACAGTCTCCCTTTACAAATCTAACTCGCAATGGCAAAATCTGTAGTAGGTTTGTTCTTTCAGCAAGCAGGAATTGATAAACATCAGTAACAAATGATTATGATCTGTTATTACAATGAAGAGAAAGTAGGTTTGATTTCGTAGAGGAGCTGGGTGATAACACACTTGTAGCAGCCTAGAAATTGGGCAGCTGTGCTGTACACCGTACATATGAGGCCTTTGGAGGTGGTGCTTAGGCCAGTCTTTGTAGTACAAACTTCATCTCTAACAGTAAAAGTAAATTAAATACACCTCTCACCTCTCCTGAGATTGACCCACACCACTGGTGCTGGCATCGGCATCTGAGGTACTAGTTCAATGGCTTCTGGAGGTGCCCTAAGAGGGAGATGTTTTATCTAAACACCACTGAATTCTGTGAACTCAAGGAAATGCAATGGTTGCACAAGGGTTCTTTAAACTAATTTATTTCTGAACAGCCTGATCTATGAGAACAAGCAGGTACTCCAAGTCCTTCACCTGCCTGCGAACATACTGAACGCCTTTAGCCTGCCTGCCAAGTCTAACAGAAGATGCAAGTAGAGACAAAAGAGTTTGCTTTTGCAAAAAGACCCCTCATTAGCACAGCTACAATGACACTCACCAGGACTCTAGTTCATATTTGATCAAGCATCTGCTCTACTCCGATTCCAAATCTTCTTCTCCTCCAACTCCAGCACCTGGCACAGACAACAATCCTGAATTTGAACTCAACAGCACACATCCCTGTGTTACAAAGCCACTACGTGCACAAGGAGCAAAGAAGGTCAAAGGCCCACTGAACACAGCTGAGAGCATATCAGTGCAGACACATTGAGTCCTACAGCAATGATGGATTAAAATGGTGAAACATAAAAAATACAGGAGTTGTACAGAAAATCAAAGCGAGTTATCTTACTGAATTTGCCCACAGACATAAACACCTACTGTCAACTAGCACCAAACTGAAGCAAGATCGAGGTATTTATTCCCAAAAGCTGCTTATTTCACGTTCATTTACAACAAAAGACTGATTATTTCCATTCCAAGAAGAACTAAATAATTTGAAATATATTTTTGAAGCACACCTTTGATAAGAACACCCACAAACCTTCAAGGAAAACTTGGGTCCACTAGGCTAAGCAAACTTTATGTTGTCTATAATACATCAAAATGAAATGCTAAACAGCATGGATTTCAGGGACTTAGACCGGGATCTTAGCATTCTTTCCCCAAGCTATTTAAAGGCAGAGGCAACATTTGCTTTCTACTATATTCTCTTTTGGAAATACTTTTTCATATCTTCATTTTACTTTGTTTTCATCATCAACTTCAGAACTGACACAAGGATGAAGTCTGATTAATAAAGGTATTATCTTATAACACAATGATCTTTCAAAATAGTACTTTAATCTGTCCTGGTCTCAAGATGAAAAGCATTCAGAGGACGCGACATTGTTCTCAGTTTAACCTTTATTCATTAGCTAGATTTTTCCCTTCTAATCTTAAGAAATAGTTTCTAAATTTAGGATCAATGTCTACTTCTGAAATAATGAGCAAAAATTCACCTGACAGCTATAACTTACTAATTAAGTATAAAAGAACATCAACATCCCATTTATTAAAGATCACTACTAGGGGCTGGCAAGTTTTACCCCCATTCTAAATAATGAACAGATTATTAAATATATATTTTTAAGTCTTATTAAGCTCTGAGGTTTTTTATGTGCTATCTTCCCTTTCTGGTAAAATTAATACTTTTTGCAATTCTGAAGGATTTCACTCAAGGAGAAAAAAAAATTAAAACATGTTTTCATGAATAAATTAATCACCCAGAAACCCTTTTGAAAGGGAAGTAGATTTTGATAACCAATGTCTTTAACCATCCCCAAGATGAACAATTCTTCAACTGCAAGAATGCCCAACTGAAAATTCTACACTTGTAAAGCACAGATGGTTGGGACTAGGCACGGCACTTTGAAAAACATAAAAGCAATTAATTTTCTAATTACGGTTCCAAAATAATCCTTTTTATAATTTTGGGGCTGATGAGAAATAAACTCTATTTCCTCTCCGGTTGTGTTTTCCAAGCAGAGAGTTACCCAGACAATAAAATCACCTGCCCACTCCCCACATTCACCACACTGCAAGCATGGTGGACAGCACAACAAAAGGATTTCTGGCTGTTGCCAGAATCTCAGAAAGTAAGTGGATATACCAAAAAGAGGCCATAGCAAGACCAAATTACTAGGAGCAGTAGTAGGATCCAGGAAGCTTAAGTCACAGAAAGGGATGCCATTCAAAGTTAGGCTTAGTCTCACAGCCAATGCAATTATCTTTACTTCAGATAGGATCAGTTTAGACACACCTTGTATTTACTTTTTTCAACCTTATAGTAAGCAGAGGTAGGGAAGTAAAAAGGATCATTTGATTATGACTTATTCCAAGTCTTTGTTCTGAGGAACGTCAACTTCCAGATGCATTCATTACTAATGGATTCCTACAACTGACACTTTCTTTGTCATGAAAGAGAAGCAGTAAATAGCAAGGTTATGGATTCAGATGTAGAACATTACTGCTTTCCTAATGTAGGGTGCCTCTTACTTATCCAGCTATTATTTTGTGAAAAAAAATGCTTTAAAGCCTTTCTTTTTCTGTGAATATTGTTGATTTAAGGCAAAGAGATGAATTATTGAATACATATGAAATAATCAGTTCAATGAATACAGGCCCATTAAGTCCTTGGATCAAGCCTAAATACAAGGTACTCTTCAATTACTGAAAAGTCTTTCTCTCTTTAATAGAGCATGAATCATTCAAGGAGCTTCATCAACAACGTGGTGGCTCTGCCTCAGAGGATCTGAGCACTTCAGCCCAGCAACTCAGTAAAGCCCTCAATGCAGGGATGGAAATGGTGACCCCCAGTTTGGCATGATCTCAGCTTAGTGCTGGAGATGCAGTCAGATGGCAGAGTCCGCACACAGCCTGGTGGTGCAGTGTGTGTTTATGCCTTGATCGGGATCATGGATGAGCACCAAGCAAACCCAAAGAGAGGATCTGAATTCACAAGGTTTAACTGGAAACAACCAACTGAAATGCAGGGGATTTTTGTGGCTGCTCCATTAAACATCCAGGCAGGGGTGAGCCTTTCTGGGGGAGATACAAGAGCTCACCCAGGACCTCTTCTATGTGAAGTAAATCCTCTGCAGGCTGGTGATCAGGGAAACCAAATCTGTAAATATCTGCCTTGGACAGAAGTTTGTGACCTGCTTGGCAAATTTTACCACCTACATTTTTTTATTTATTAAGAGCTTCATTCCTTTTTTAATAAAAACAACAGATGGACAGCAGGGTTTTTATTAATATCTGGACAGCAGGGTTTTTATTAATATCTGTTTGTTTTGTTGAGGAGTTTGGGAGTTGTTGGGTTTTTTTTAGTTTTTTGTGGTTTGGTTTTTTTTTTGCTATGGGTCATACAGGGTGAAACACAGAAGTGCTTTTAGTCAGAAAAAGCAGCACTACATGAACTATGTGCTCAGAACTGCCATCATAGTGACCCTTTTAAGATACTTCATACATTACCTCTCGGAAAAACAGTTTACCCCAGGGACATATACACATCTTTGAGAAGCTGTAGATTTTTGAGCATCTGCAGGGACAGCTGGCATAATGGTTACAGCAGATGTCGCACTTGAATTATGAAATTGTGCATTGCCCAAGGAAAGGATCAATGTCATGCAAATCTCACAAACCTGAATTCAAGTCACAAAGAAAATGAAGGTGGGAGAGAGAGCTGTTCTGATGTTGTGAGACAGACTTTTTTGAATCACTCCATAATTCCAAATAATACATTACATACTATGTGCTATAATATAACCTGCGTCTCTAAGGCTTCCGTCTGAGCAGTAATTTTAGTTTGAAATGTCTACTTAAGTTTTATTACAATCTTTTGTGGGGGGGAGGGGGGAATCACAACACTGGGAAGCAAAAAGACTATGAGTTTTTAAATTACACTTCGCTAATGTTTTGGGGGCTTTTTTGGTTTATTTTTAAATTCAGATCAAGGAGGAGATGATGTCAGTCCTTCAGCATGGTTTTACTGCTTGAGAGAATTATGCCTTGGTTCACAGCTCATTAGTTATGTGACTGACCTGATTTATTATATATTACTGCTACTTCAAAAGAGGAACAGCCCTGAACAAAGAAACAAAAGTTACATCAGTATAAATACCCATCTCTATTAAATGGTTAACAAGAAGAATTACATTTACTATTTTTTAACTTGTTATTCAATATTTATTGCTTTGTGTGTAAAAAAACAACCAACAAAACAACAACTCTACTATTAATGAAGTACAGGTAATTAATAAAATAACAGCTGCTTCTGCTCACATGTTGCACATAAGAGCAGAGGACTTGTAAGAAAGCCTTATGCCTGAAACTCAACTTTGGTTTTGAGAGATTCCCACAAACCCAGGGAGCCCTTGGGACCCAGAAGAGGTCACAGCCAGCTGCTCAAAACCCTTTAACACCCCACAGATGCATCTGGCCCCTTTTACACCACGGATACATCAAACTTCTGAGGAATTACAAAAATCACACCATTTAGTTCCTTGGGAAAACATGTTGGGAGATTTAGAAGAAAATAGCCAAGAAAGCAGCAGTAGACTGGTACCTTTCCCCACCTTTTGTTTTTATTCTCTTTTTCTCTTCCCCAAGTAATTTCCACAGACCAAAGATCTCATACAGTGCTAAGTTATCTATGTCAGGAAGTTACTGGCTCCCCCCCAGATCAGGAATTGCACAACATGCTGAGAGTAGGGTTACTGGATACCAGTTCATCAAAGGAAATGCACATCTTCAAAAAATAAAATTCTGAAAAGTCTTTTATATTATCCACATTTGTCTTATTTATACACATATGTATTATTTACATAAACATGCACTAAAGACCCTCTATTTAAATAGTCTAGGACATTCAAAGACAAAATCAATACTACTTTACATTTCAATAATCAATTTCAATACTATTAAAGGACAGAAACATCATCCTGTAATTTACCCTATACAGTCTGGGCACTAACAATAAAGACAGTGGGACTCGAAACTCATCACAGGTCAAAGATTTGTTTTTCCTTGATCAGAACTTCCCTGGATTCAAATGGGGGAAAAGTCAATTAAGTATCTTGTGTCTGGATTACATAATAATTTTTCCTCAAGTTTTCTCCCTGTCCGCCCTTTTAAGACATGGAAAGGATTGAAACAAATGTTTCCTCAATTATTTACTTCTTGAAAAGACCTTAGTGCTACAGTCAAAATACATACAAGGTTTCAGTTTGCAATAGTTTGCTTAATCATCAATAGAATGTAAAGTTTCAAAGAATGTATTAATTTTTCTTATTGAAAAAAATACTTTATACATATTTTTAAACCAGAAGTAATCACAAGTGAAGACAATTTCACTATTAAAATACTGCAGACCATCATTACTTAGCAGTACATTCCCTTCTGTAGAGAAATGTCTACTTTGTAAAAGGGAATCACCTTCAATTACTGCAACAAATCCAGCGTGGACAAGAAAGCTGAGCTAGCAAAACGTCACTTAACTATTGCCATGACGAACTGGCAAGCAGCACAAAACAGAGGAGTATGTTCAGAAGAGACCCCAATAATCAATGCAATGAACAGCAAACCAATAAAGCACTTGAGTGTCCTTTCTCAGGATCATGCAGTTGATTAATTTCCTTCTAGATTTACACATAAGAATTTACCCATGTGTATCGCTGTCAATTTTTAATGGAGAGTTCTCAGAAGTGAGTTGTGATTAACATCACACACCACTTTAGTTAAACAAGGAAGGCTATTAAACTCACTGTAAATACAACCTGATTTAATCTCTAGCAATGCACTAGCACAAATAGAAGATAACATTATTAAGCAGTACTTGCCATGTTTAGAGGACCTTATCTGCACCACTCCATGATTATTAACAACAAACTGTTAATTCCTTTCATTCACCACATTCTTGGTCATATTCCCACTTCAGATTTCTGATTCTGATAACAGCAAAGCCAACAGAACTTTAAGTATTCTTATACTCAAATGTATAAGAATCAAACACCTTCCTCAGACTTACATTCTGTTTATAATGCTAAATAAGGATGCAATTGACGTGCAGAAACAAACTCCACAACCCGTGGAAGGTTATAAAGCACCTGCTTTATATTTATTACAGCACCAGGCACATGGGGGAATCTCTCCTCCTGACACACGTGCTGGGGTTCAGCAACAACCAATTCCTATAGAAAGATTATATACATAAGCATCATATTTCCAGGAAACCTACTACATATTCAGAAGAATTCCAAGAATCATTATCATAACTCTCCGCCTATTATCGCATGCGCACATCCTCATGGTAGTGGGCTCTTGTCATCCTCTGGTGGGCTCTGGGAGGAAGATCAAAGTCTTCCTCTTAATTGTACTTCTCACCTTTCTAATTTTTGGCATACCTTGTGGTCCTTTACCGTTCAGACTTGCTTTAATAGTTTCCCAGACTATGTTACTAATGACTATATTGGTTTTATAACTTCAAGAGTGTTATCCTGATCAGCTGTTATTACGTGCCTTCTGAACAACTACACCGTTTTTCCACTCCTCAAGTCACAATGACACATGCAAATTTAAAAATTGCTATTTTAAAGAGAATTTTAAGGATTACAGCAACCTAGGACATTATGAAGTAATCTAAGGATTAGATTACAGCAGATTTTTCCTAAATCAGATACAGCCACAAGGCATGTCCCTGACCAACCAAAGAACGCGAACTAGCGTGATGACACTGAGAAGTCATCAAATTGAAATCATGCTAAGATCTTTAAGTACTTGAATTTCTGCTTTTTAGATTGACCCAAATTTTCCAATTTTGAGGCACGAACAACAAAGAAAACTTGCACCCCCTAAGCCTTCGCAAGTCATCTATCGCTACGGATCACAAAGTGCTGTCACCTCAACTCACTGCAAAAGGCAGTCAAGGCTATCATTAGTTGAAAGAGCAAATTCCAATGAGATCACAGTGACTGATTTCTCACTATCCTTAGTTTTGGCACATTTCCTAGAGACTCAGTTGCCCCTACATGTCCAAATGTCACTCTGGCAAAACGTTTTATGGTGCTCATCTGAAAATGAGCCAAAAAAAAAATTATTTTTTTTCTTCTGGAGTAGACTTTGACTATGACTACAGAAACTCCTGGAACTGCTGTCAACACACACAGCAGTGCCTTGTTTGTTTGACTGTTATCAGCAGAAATTACTTCAAAGTCTTTACAGGCTTCTTACTCCTTTCTGGATTAGACTTGAGACACTGAAGTTTGCACATGAATTGAGATATATACAATGAGAAGACATTTCTCTTTCACACACTGTTATGACAGTTCTTAGACACAAAGGAGTTGGATTGGAAGTAGAATTCTCAGCAGATAAAGCTATTATTTTCCCCTTACTTGTCTGGTACAGTCTATTCCATTATTTGAAAATTGGCCACACCTCAGCTTATTCATTTCTCTGTATGATTTTCATTCACTGTGTATGGGTTTTTTTCTTGAAATACATGACAAATGTTTTTAGCAAGTCAGTCATAAATACTTTGAAAATTTCGGCCTAGCACTATCACATCTCTCACCCAAATACAAGTAAAGAGTTTACATGCTGGCTACCCTATATTTGACAAACTGTTGCGGGATATATGCAGGATATAGAATGATTTGGGTTGCAAGGGACCTTAAAGATTATCTAGTTCCAACCACCCTGCCACAGGCAGGGACATCTCCCACTAGACCAGGCTCCCCAAAGCCCCATTCAACCTGTTCTTGAATACATGCAATGATGGAGCATCCACAACTTCCCTGGGCCAAAAGGGAATTCTCTGTATTTCAACTACAATATACCACTGAGTTACCTGAGGATGTTTCAAAGTAATCTTGGTGGTTGTTTTTACCAGTTGAAGGGAGAATTAAAAAAAAAAAAAAAAGTGAACTGCAATTTAAAGGTAATTCTAGAACAATTTTTAACCATTTACAGTAAGCTCTCCACACTCTATCCTGGCAATTCCTAGCCAGCTGAAAAAGGTCTTGGGGAAATTCTCTTGTTTAAAATTTCTGTGCACTCTGGTCTGCTGTTGTACAGCTGAAGAAAGCTCTGTGTGTTAACTGACTTCAGTTTCACTGGTTTTCAGTTAACACCTAAGCTCTCGGGCATTTAGCCATACAGCCTCATTGAAAGCTGGAAAGATCATTAGTATATCATTACTGAAGACCCACCAAAGCTTTACTTGATATGTATGCTACACAAGTTTACACAATTCTGCTATAAAACACCTTGGCCTTCTAATCTTCTGTCACTGTTGACAAGAAAATATGAATTCCATCTGTAGGCAGAAGTTTTAAGTGAGCACATTTTTTCTACCCAAACCTCTCATTCTATGGTTACAGCACAGTGCCATCTGCTGTGCATTTGCCTATGTACAATTCTTGCAGCCAACAACATGACAAAGAAAACCTCATGATGGTTATTTAAAATCTTTGAACATAATCAGTCCTACAACATGCGATTTTGCCACCAGCATTTTATACAAAAGTAAGATTTAGCACTGCATATTCTATTCTGCAAGTATACAAAAGGATACACAGATGTATGCTAACATATGGGTGGCTGTTGAATAAAGAAATCAAATGAGACCATAGGGAAGCACCGCTTTTACTTCTCTCAGAAAAAAAAAGCTGATTTTTACGGTCACAGCTGGGATTTACATGGATCTTCTTCAATTAAATATTAATCTATGTTTTAACTACATTCCCTCATTAACATCAAACGATGCCCCTAACTGTAAGAAATCTGCCAATTTTCAGAGTTCACTTAACCTCCAACTTAAAATGTCCATCATAAACACCTGATTTTTTTCAAAAAATAAATATACATTTTAGGGTAAAACAGGAAAAATAAAAGTTCCCTTGGAGACAGCCAACAAAATGTTTACAGTAAATCTCTGGGATAATATATCTCAGCATAATTACTTCATCAGACTCTGCACTGAAATGAATCACATAGTGAGATGCACTTGTCTTATCTGTAGATATTCCTACTCCATCCTTCCCTTATCAAATGAATCACTCTCAAGGTCTCCCTTTTCCCATGAGAATTTTATCTTTCTTTAAATACCCCAAACAGACTTGCTTTGCAAGTGGCTAAAAAGTTCACGTTGGCCTAGAGAACAGAGGTATTACTTCTGCCTTTGCCACTAGAGACTACAGGATTGGCCAGCAAGAGCCACTAATTGAAAGAAGAAGAAAAAAAAATCACTCTCTAGGTAGCACTTATTCATATAAGCACACATTAAAAATACCTAAGCTCTCCAGTACTTTTAAAAGTCTCTCCTCATGATTTACTATTGTGCAAAAGCCATGGAAACGCAGGCAGATTTTTATGGCAGTGCCTCATTACAGCCTCAGGGAGCATCCCACAGTCACACAGAAGGATGCACCCACAGCAAGAACAGGCACACAGAGGCATGTGGCAGGCAGCCTCCAGGCATGAAGTTCTGCTGCTGTGCTGCTACACCACGGAGATTTTTCGGAAGTATTGGTCCACACTTCTCCTCCTCCAACACGTTCTTATTCTTGCAGCTGAGTACCACAATAGCGCTAATGTTGGTTTGAATATTGAATCAGACTTATGAATCTATTTTCAGGAGCATCTGGCCTCCTGAAAACTAATTCCTAAAACCATCTTTCATTAAATAGATAAGAGAATTCAATCTACTACTTAAAGTATTTTTACTTTCTTCACTGCACAAACTGAAGTGTGCTGCATTTATGGACACTTCATGAAGGTTATCCCAGGAGGCCATGTCTGAGTATTTCAAATACTACTTATAATTTCATCACAAGCAGATTTCTTATCAGAACAGGTGACCCTCAAGTTTTCATTTTTATACTTGTGAAAATGCTGGAGAACATCATTTGTAATAATAAACTGGAAGGTAAATTTCAAAGAGCAAATAAATTAATTTTACATTGTGATTTTTTAATGTTTGAGTTTGGCAGCACTGCAGATGGTTACTAACAGTGCAGCTGAGCTCTCTTGACTATCTCCATAACAGCAAGAGGATCTAGTCTCAGCTCTGGAAGGAGGAGGAGGCTGGAGTTCTCCAGTTTACATGGCAAGAGTACCAGGCATGGAAAACCAAAAAGATTTTGAGGTGAAAGATGCTGCTGTCATGTTAAATGTATCTGATTTACCTGCTGTGATATTTCATCGATTACAAAATGAACATGCAGAGAAATAACTATAGAAGGGTACAACTATTTATTTCTCTGGAGTCACACCAGCCCTGCCAACCGTGAAATGTATGCTGCTAAATTCCTGATGCTGCTTGCAAATTAATGTTCTCTACAGAGAGAATTTCAGAGCAGAAAAACATTCTGGATAGCTAATTTGTGAGTTAAACAAGGAAAACAGATAAACCTAAATTATTCTGATGGAAAAAAATCATAGTCATGTCGTGAGACTCTTGATGTACACTGTCCCAGCAAGAACCAAAGGATCCATCCCTCTTTCCAGCCAGCATCCACAGAAGTTACACAGGCAAATGCCAACCACAGTGGAAAACTCAATCCCAGTTCTGAAGACAGCTAGAAACTACTAATGTTCTAGAAAACAAAGAGTATTTCCTTTGCTCTGAAAAAAACATAAATGAAAATGATCAAGAGTGAAGACACACAAAGTTGTGCTCTGCCCTTTGGGACTCAGAAGCATAATTTGAAAATTAAAAGGATATTTGCAAAATAAATTCCTAAATTGATACATTGCAGTTCAATTGAGAAGACAACTTTCCAAGTAAAACTGTAAGAAAGTACTACTACTTCCATCCAGAAGACAAAGTTTCTGTTAATTATAACTAGTAAACACTATGTCCTATTTCTATCATTATTTGTGCAATACAGCTATAGACACATGATGCACACGTGACTGTCCCAGCTGTTATTTCCCCTACCTTTCTCCAAAGCCAGTGGCTGCTGCAGAGCCCATGAGCATGAGACACATGTCCCCCATACACAACATTCTGCTCAGCTGTTACTCTGAGCTACACACAGCTTCCGCCAAGATTTTCAAAGGTGAAGGTAATAAACACTGATTCCTTACCAGCACAGTTCATGTATGTTTCTACTTCTTTGTTCCTACTTCTTTGTTCCCAGTAATTTCTACAGGAAAACAGAACTGGGCATAGTTGATCTTTTAAGACTTATTTGAACGCTAGTAGGTCTTAAGCACAACCAAGTCAGCTTGACTCCCAAGCTCTTAAAAAACCCAGCTTATTTCAATCAATAACTTGCTAAAGTCTCTAAAACAGTGATAAACACACTTACATAGCATGGCATCTACAAAACCCATAATACAGATTCATCTAAAAGTAACACATTCACTCAGTGATCTGAATCGTCCTCCATTGTGGTTTGCACATAATAATTAAACATTGGTGTCAACAAAGAACATTAGTTCTTGAATTCAAGTGACGAGGGGAGCTGCTGGTGTTTGCTATTTAAAGTATACTGAGAAAGTTCATTTCTCAAATCCATTGTGCAGTAGGTTAATCCCACACCATCATTCATGCAGTGAACAGACTAATAATAAATGCAAAACTCTCAAAGCAGTTTCAGCTGGCACCTTACGTGATAACTGTTTTCACTCAGGCATGACTGCAAATCATCCAATCCATCAAAACTGTTCAGCTTGCATAATATTGAGGCAGCTGAATTATGACATTCTGATGTTCTCATGCAAAACTTCATTGGTCCTTTTTTTTTGGGGGGGGTGGGGTGGTGGATCAGAGATAAACACAGGATCTACTTTTTAGTCTGTACTCTGCACTTCCCCTTCTTCCCTCATATGATCCATTTCTTCCTACTGAAATTAAGAGAGTCAGCACGATGTGGTCAAATAATTCTCTTTAGTTCATTAGCAACTGCAGCAGAAAATGCACATTAAAAATTGATCTAAAGAACAGAAATTGGTGTCTCTGTATTGCACAGAAGAAACTTCAGAGGACAACACAGCACTTTCAGAGAAATTGTCCTGGTGTTAGCTGAGCTGCTGGTTTGATTCTCTGCTTGTAACAATCCCTCACATGAGGGCGTTCTAAAATGGTCAAACATAAGATTTATGATTCTTCACTGTAGAAAATATTATATGCTGAAATCCATTGGCTTGAAAGAGGACTGCTGAGGAAAAAGAAAAAAAAAAAAAAAAAAAAAAAAGGGACAAATCCCCATGGTAACACCTAAAGAAATCCTAAATCAAATCTCTATTAAGACACCAGAAGACTGCTTTTTGAGATTAGCATTTTTCATTTGCTTTTGAGGGATTGTGTTGTGGTTTTTGTTTGGTCAATTGCTTGTCTGGGTTTTATGATGTTGGTTTTGGGGGGTTTTTTAAGACAAAAACATCAACTCCCTATTACAATACGAGTCCAGCAACTTATTTATTTCTTTTACCAATGTACTTAAACAACAGCTTCTGATCAGACAACTCCATGTTTTAAGGCCAAAAATCAGTAGGAACTCTGGAGGACTTATTCAATCCCATTCACAAAATCTAACTATAACAAGAGTAATTTTTCAGAGTAGTACAGGGAAACAGAGCTGGCATGACGTGGGCAATCATGGTCTCTCTTTCAGGCTTAGCCTTCAGTAACAAACCCTCTTGAGAAGCTGGTGCTGAGTGTCTTTGTGTTGCAGACAGCCCTGGGAATAAAGGCTGCCCATCCAGTCCCCAAGGGAAGAATACAAACTGCAAAGGGGAGTTCTAATGCAGCCCTAAGACCTGCTGAGGATCTGGGACTGAATTACAGGCCACCTCAGCTCTGGAGCGTTCCCTCATAAAACTCCTTTCATTAAGAGGGTGCAAAATTCACCCTCAACACCTATTCGTAAGAAAATCTGTTTCAATATCAGTGAAAACTTGTTCTGTCTCAAAAACAAAGCTTTTTCTTTTCCAACAAATTTACTATAACAGGGTCTATGGGAAAGTAGACTTGGAGAGTCTATCAGTTATACAGCAGCAACTGCTGCCATGTAGTAATCTGGGCATTGTAACACACGTTTTTATTACAGGGGTGCACAGGTTAGATTTATTTGATGAGTGAAAGAGAAAGCAGCCATTTGTATTTATAATTAAGAAAAGTACAACTTTTAACATTTGCAATGGACACCGCATATTTTTTATTGTTCACTTTGACTGTCAAAGAACTTTCATAAGTGGTATTTAAATGCACTTTATTTCACTATTTTATTGTACTTTTGCAAAGTTATTTAAAAAATAAAGAGATGTTTTAAGACAACACATGAATCCATTGTACCTTTTTTTTCTTAAGAAAACTTCCTTTTACATAGAAATGGAAGAATTTTAAGTCTAATGAAGTACCAAGTTCGTACACTAAAGCAAACAGTCACTCTGAACAGAGTACCTGAGAGAAAAGGAAAAGCTGCAATTTCAAACAGAAAGTACCAAAGTACTCATGACAGGTAGATTATAACTATAAAAAGAGTAAGTTGTTGTCTAGATGTATGTTAATACTATATATAGCAATGACCTTCATAATTATTTCTTCATTCTGTTAGACTGGAATCAGGAGTCCCCAGCCCTCCAGGGTAAGAGCACTACCATGGATCTGTATCTTCTTATGTCTAACTGAATGAACTGCTTCTAATAGGTATTTTGTACAGACAGACCAGGGCTAATCCAAACATTCTTTCAGTAGAGGACACCCCAAGAGACTTCTTTTAGTTTCCATTTGGGCAACAGCCTGAAAAATCTTCCTGCCTTGTTAATCTAATAATTTTGCCTTTTTTTTTTTGTAATTAAGAAGCTGACCACTGTGACTTGTAACAGCATCAAAAATATGAGTGTATGTTTGGAAGATTGTTGGTATGTTTCTTACTCAGTCTCCAACACACTAGGACCTAAAGCTGAAAGTCAACATCTCGCTTTACAAACCTTATAAAACTATTCTCGAGCAAAATATATGTGCATACATAATCCTATCATACCCATTTTGGTTTTGCTGATGGTTTCACATAATCAGACAATCAGGAGGCTGATGATTTCTACTTTCATTCCTGTTAGACACCAGTGTGGAAAAAAATATATCATTTCAATTACTGATCACCCACTAACACATTCTGACTAAGACAAGCCAAATACTAGTTCCCCCAAAACCCTTTCTTTTTTCCCAGTACAGTTACTACAAAACATTGTTGCTTTAAAATGTGATGGCAGCCTACTAAGTGTAACAGAAACTGGAACGACCTATGTAAGGTTGACACAGAATGATGTGAGTTGTGCTGTAAGAGCATGTTTTCATCCTTAATGAAGCACTGCAACAAGATTCTGTGAAAAGAGGGGGCAGCTTTAGGAAGCAGAGAGTAGAAAAGCAGATGTGCAGCACAGGGCACCCTGTGACTCCAGGGTGAAGATAGCTTTGTCCTCCACCCATCTGGGTATGGGGAACACCAAGAGCTAGTTCTTCATTAAAAAAAAAAAACAAAAAAAACACAACAAAACACAACACACCAAACCAAACCAACCAACCAACCAACAAAAAGCCAAAACCAAAAACAAACACAAACAAAAACAAATCAACACACCAAAAAAACCCACCAAGCAAACCAACCAACCCACAAACACTGTTTCATCAGTTTTGCCTTCTGCAGTCAGCTTTTATCTCCCATATTCAACATCTGGGAAGTCTTTTCTCTGACTAGTAGAACAGCATTTTCTTTTTTGAGCGGAAAACAGATGGATGTTGTCGTGATACACATTATCCACACAACTGACTCAGCTCTAAGACCAAATTCCACTTTATTTACTAGCACTAGTACAATTTCACTGAAGACAGTTAAGCTTCATCACTATTGCCCAAATGCAGAGTTTAGTTTGCAATTACAAGGTATCTTCCAGAACTGATTATTCTGACTTCCACATTGCATTTCTGGTTGGCCAGGAGCCTCCTAATTCACCTAACTGGTCACTGAAGTCAAGCTCTTCCACCTATCACTGGGAAAGGATGAAGAGACTATCAAACCACCAAAGTCACCCTAATTACAGATGTCCATTTCACATTCATTTTCTCAGACTGCCTGAGAATCACAGAGCCAAGCGGCCAACAGACTGAAAGTCTAGCTGAATTATACTTGAACAGTGATTGCTTCTGTTCCTGACAGGTTACGGAGAAAGTGTTGGCCCATATTATTTTCACTGGGTGTGTACAGTTTACTCTCTGCTTTTCCATCAGTGCTACAGATGATAGTAGTGCCTGGCTGACTCCCATTCTGCACTGAGGCCCATGGTCTGTATAGGTTCTGATTTCTTGTCACATTGGGGAAACATCACAATTAGACATTTCCTAACACACTTCTTTTCCTGGGGACACTTGTCAGCAGATGCAAGTATAGCAGATATTAATATGGGAGAAAACCATCCAAAGGAATCTGTGTAGAGCTTTCTGGATTTTTTTTTTTTTTGGTGTAAGTTGAAAATGAGCATTAACATGTACACAAAGCACATGCATTAGTCTATTCAGTGGTCAACTCGATAACTGATGGGTTGTTTCTGAAAAAATGTTAAAAAAAAAAAACAACAACTCAACTGCCAAGCATCTTCACATCCTGCTTTACCAGAATAAAGACAGCACGTAATTACTTCTAGAGAATATTGCTTCATCCTCCAAAGCAAGGTTTCCAGAAAGATACACATGCAGCAGTGCTGTGGTGAGGCTGCTTCTTCTGCAAGGAATTCATTGGGCATGACTCTCCCGAGCCTGTTTAAAAACCTAGTGATAGCAATTCGAATACTCCCCTTTCATGATAGAGATGACTGCAGTGGATCCACATGTTGTGGAGGTCTAAAACCCGAAGCCTGGCTCAGAGAGCAGCAATTCTGCAGCCTTGTATGGTCTCTAAGTAGTGCATAAGACAAGTTAAGAGCTCTGGCATGGAAGTCACAGGGATCAAGCAAGTGCCAGGCAAGGTGCGTACCGTACCCACACCCAGGACAGCAAGGCATCTAAAACTGTTCCCATTCCTGTGCTTAGGGTCTCCCCGTAGCCTTCAGTCTGACACCCACACGCACCTGGGACTCAGGACTCCACATCCTTCCTCGTTTCAGGTGCCCAAGTGTCTTTTTTAATCCTGTCTGTTAGGGTTGTTTTTGGGTGTTTTGGTTTGTTTGTTTTTTTTTTTTTAATACATCTTACATTTCATTTAACAGTGTACAGGCTAAAACACTTTAAGACACCGGGTCAATCCCTGACTCAGCAAAGCAGTGTTCCAGAAGAAAGCCAACCGAGGGAAGGCAGGAGCAGAAACAAGGCAAGAGCCACATCAGGTTTTCAGATCCACTTTGAAGAACACACTATTTATGAAGCCACAAAGAGAAAACCCAAAGCAATTTGTAGCGTAGTGACAGAGGCACTCTGCTGAAAGAAGGGATACCAGAGACAATTCCCTAAACTATTTACACACAATTCACCTAACTGGCACTTAAAATCAAATAAATGAAGCCCTGAAGACCAGAATTGGAGACTTCTCTCCTCCAGCCAAATTCTCTGAAACTGGATTAAAGGAGTTGCGCTCTTTCACACAGATGTTTTGTTGGGCTCTACAAATCTTGAGAAGTTTATCAGGAGATGATAACGATCCTGCTACAACTGAGCATCTTGCCTTAGGGTAAAATCTCTTTTATGAGTCCCCTGGGTCGAAAAAGGCACTGAATCAAAGTTTCTTCTTTTAGAACAAGCATTCCAATCACTACACTATATAAATAACTTTTATAATCTAATCTATACAAAAAAAGGGCCCTACCATCACCTCATTTTCCAGTGGAAAAGATGCAGCTGTCATGTTACATGCTGACAGTGTTAAGACACTGTGTTAAGAGAATGAACCCACCTCCTCAAGCCCTTCAAAAGCCCAGCAAAGGGCCATCCAGCATGCAGCTCAGCTCAGTCACACAGATACTGGAAAGATTTTTATTAAACACTCTGTAATAAAAGCAGGTGACAAGTAAGATTAATTTCTGCAACATTTTCACTGAATTTTGCATGTTTTCAACACAGAGAAACGAGACACAACAAGCAGCCCATTGCCGCTCGCATTCCTTTCCACTTCAACATTTAACTTCCTACCTCAGAATTACCATATTTGCAAGCCTGAAATAAAATGTAAAATATGTTTTAGAAATTATGATTATTGAAGAGCTGGAGAAAACATCAATTATGATAAATAAATCATCCCCTTACCATTAGAGTTTCAGAAACTTGTAATTTTTCCTGATGTTTTTGAAAGACTCTCAATCATGATCACCTATTTGCTGTCATGCATAAAATACCAACTGCAAACTAAAAGTTAAGCATGAGCCAGATGTCTGACATACACCAATTTTACAGTTTGTTTCACAAATCATTTGACTAAATTTATGTGCTTAAAAAAATCCTTATGAATTTATTACAAGAGCAACATCTGTCTTGCCTTTTAGTCTTAAGCTGACAGCAGGACTGGTGTTGGCATTGTTGAAATAGGCAGGTATCCCTGCCTTTCTATACCTAGAAAGACACAGCTTACCTTAAGAACTCGTATTGCTGGACTTCTATTGGCTTCAGTAAAATAACCACAACAAGAACATACCACATCATCCCTTCCCCCCTCCCTCAACACCCTATCAATAGTTTTCCACCTCGGAATAAGGATGCTGGTCAAGTTGCCAGATAATATAAAATAATATAACAGTTTCACCCCTTTAAAAATAGTAAATAAATCTAGCTTATTGTTTGGTTTCTTTTCTCCTCCTGTAATACTCCATTTTGTCCTACCATGCAGCACACCTGCATCTCCCAAATAGCTCCAAGACAACCTTCTCATGGGTAACACAGGCTGCAGGCAGCAGAGAACTAGCCAGACAGAGATGGGAAATGGCAAGGGAGACAGAAGGAGACCTAGGAGGTACAAAGGACATCCCATGAGCTAACTCTCAAACAAACTTCTCTAATGCTTTATATTATCCACGGATGAGTGGCTGGCATTAAATTTAAAGCAAACAAGAAAACACCACCCACAGCTGTAATGAGCTGACCCCATCTGTCCAAGAAGATAAAGTCTTGCTCAAAAAAAAAAAAAAAAAAGATAATCTAAATCCTTTAGCTCTTGTTGTTTCATAGCTGAGCAGAGAAATCAATTTTAAGAAGTGCAGAGCATCTCCAAAGAATCTCAGGCTCTTGCCTGTCTTGGCCTTCTGTCCTTTCTCCATAGGTTCGACTGGCCAAAGCCCCCAGAGCAGAGAGTACTCTCCTGCCTGCTTTCCCCTGCCACTGAGCCAAACCTGTGAGAAATACATTAGCCCCTGTACAGCATGCGTGGAATACGTGGCCAAAGTTACATCATATAGTTTTTAAATATATGCAGTATGAGCATATATAAGCAGAGGTTCCACAGCTTAGTGTCTTATTAAAGCTATAATAGTATGAAATTTTTTTGAGGTGTCTCTGCATATACAAAAATAATTAAAAAAAAAACCCTGAAACTGAAAACTGCCTCAAGTCACATAAATTGTACTGAATTTTAAAGAAGAAAGGCTCTCCCAAAGCACTTTGAGAATTCTAAAACATTCTTTTAACAGAAATATTTCTGTTATTCTGGTTGCTACAAAGTTGTGATATCCCCAGTGTCTCTGGATGTTGACAGTCACAAATGCCTTTGATTCTGTATTCATGTCATCTATGAATCAAGAATTCTGGTGCAACGTTAAAAGTCTAATTCTGCTAAAATTCTCGTTTTCTGCCTTATGAGGGTGCACCAACACTAAATGTATTTAATTAGAAATAATTTTTACAAGTGCACAGAGAGGAAAAGAAAGGAATGGTGCTGCCACTGAGGACAGAGTCGACAGGTACAGGTAGAAAAAGATCAAGGATGACTGACTAAAATCTTGGGAATTCTTTTGGGCTCCCTGAACCTGCATTATGATCACTGCCTTTTAGAGAGACCACTCAAGTAAAAGGCACAGAACATGTTGCACATTGAAATGAGTGCAACAGCCGTTGAGGGACGGAAACAGAATATAGCTGCTACTCGCTTCACGCCCAAATTCTATCCAGTCAGCACTGTCACATTCAGCAGTGTATTCAATAAAGGAATTATTATATTAGTGCTAGAAGAACATATTTTTTAAAAAATAAATAGCATCTTTTCATCAATCAAATATATGCCTTCTGCTAAAGACATTTTAAAAATGTATACAACTTCACAGCCGAGTCTTAAAAATCCATTAACCTTTGCAATCCTGCAGTATGATACAGCCAGTTTCCAAGCTAACTGCTGTTACATTATTGGTTTTGACAAAGTCATGAAAGCTTAGATTAAGCTTCTATTAGAACTTACAGTTTATGACAGATTTGTCAGGTTTCATTTATTTCTGGTTCCATTGTATCAAATTATCCCAATTTGAGACTTTATGATATGATTTCTACCAAGGGAGAACATATTATTTGGCAAGAAATTATATAAACCACTGTAGTTTGGTTCAGAGAAAAAGTCTTCTAAAGGAATTTACTATCAGAAGGAAACATGTATATTTTATTTACTCAGAATTACTTTCTTCACTTTAAAATAAATTACCAGATACTCTACACACATTTTATGTATTTTATTACGAAGTTGAGCACATTCCTTTCCTTCTGTATTCCTAAGTGCATGACAGACTTCCCCAGGTCAGAGATCTGATTTCCCATCAATTCTTAGTTTCATTTGAAATGCCACTAATGAGAATTATGCACAAAGAAAATACAAAAGACCCTTCATAAGAAATTACCAAGAAGAAAACAATACAGCAAAATCAAAAAGGTGTAATCCAGGGCTGGATGAGACTCACGAGACTCTCTCACATCTTCTGTCTTATGGATGCCCATCTTGTTCTCAGCACAGACCTCTTGGTCAAATGCCTCACCTCACGTAAGGCACTTTCTCAATTATTTGAGGAGAACATGGGAAGGAGAACAACACAGACAAAAAAAAGCCTCTATATTCAAATATGTAAATAAGGCTAGAAGGATTTTCTGTAGTTAGTAACTGCTTTGAAAATCTGAGGATCTAATATAATGCCTGCCAGGCACAGCTTTCCACTGTTTTTGGGGTGAGAGTGATTTCTTTGTTTGTTGTGTTTGGGCTGGGAGGTTTTTGTTTGTTTTGGAGTTGTTGATTGGTTGGTTCTGGGGAGTATGTGGGCACGCGTGCGTGTGTATGACCCCAGCACTGCTACCCTGCACCACAGCCTTTCTGCTTCTCCCTGGAAGACCTGCATGGGCCTAACACCTTCTGTAAGCAACCCTCAAGGTGTCACCTCGGCTCACTATATTTCAGGGAGCCTCAGCAGATGGAGGGGCAGCTCCTGGGCTGAGCTGTTCAGATACCCCTCAAGAAAGAGCAGGGAAGTCCTTTCTTCCAGCTAGACCACCTGGAAGGCCCTTCTGCCTCCTCATCACAGACGACTATGAAGAAGGGGTGGCAAAGCACTGCAAGCATTGGTGTGGTTTTAAAAGGTGGACGGAGGGTCTCTCTGGCCAGAGTGGCAGGACTCACCATGGGTAGCAGTGTACACAGGAGGGTACACCTTCTCAGGTAGCACCCGTGGGGCTGGGAAGAAGTGGGGTCTCCAGGGACCAACCGCAGTCACCAGTTCAAAGAGAAAGCAAGAGATGCATATGTCACTATCTCTAGTCAACCTCAGCTGTTTCCAGACAGCCCACTGCAACACTGTGAACTATTGAGCCCACCACTGAAAGGGCCATCTTGGATGGTACATGGGTATTTCTCAAAGCATCTAGAAAAGCATCCCTGCAAACCTCAGGGAAGGCTCTCTAGTGCCTGTCTACCAGAGACAATGAGAATTTAAATCTGTATTTACCCCCTGCACTTCTGTGTACTGCAGTAAATTATCACATGCAAGGCTCACTACTACTGACATTCTGATTTTCCCAAATTAATTATATGGTCAGTCTTCCACATACTATTAATTGTTTATTTAACACACTGATCATAATCATGAATTCAATTTACACAAAGGAAAAAAGTTAGATATGAAAAATCAGGCAATTGTAGTCACCATATTACAAGTAAGAAAAAAAAAAAAATCTCAAGTAAGGTTTTTTAGTGTAGTATTCAAATCCTACTCATTCCAGCATTTGCAGCTGAGCTACATCTTTGCTACTATAAAGAATAATGAACAACAGCAAGGCCATCTGATGTTTTCTGACCATTAAGACAAAAACGGAATGTAATCTTCAGTAGCACGAGACAAATCAGCCAGCACAGGCCTGCCTCTACACCACTGGAGTGTATGGATTTTTCTGCAGAGTTTGGGGTGATAATTAGAGCAGTGAAACTGAAAACGATAAACTACACTGCAGGAGAAAGAGAAGACTAATCAAATTGGGCATGCTTACTATATGTGAAACTTCAGCATATTAAATAGCAAAAGAGTTAAAAAGGATCCAAGAAGGTAGGAGGAGAAAAGAGGCAAGGTTTTAAGGCAAAGACTAGCAAAAAGCCATAAAACAGAGAATCCTGGAAAATGTTGACTGGAGTACAAATATTTAGCCCTTTACAACTTCCCACTCCTTACATTTATATGTACATCTGACAAGATGGCACAGTTTACATGAGGAAAAAAAGAAATCGACCTTGTTGACTAGGCTTTAAGACAGGGGAATAAAAAAAAAATACACAAACAAGCCAAATAAAAAAAAAAAAAAAGAAGAAAAAAAAAAGAGAAGGGGAAATTGTAAATTTAGGCACATGCCTAGAAGAAGATTTGATGTCTGTTAACTGTAAGAAGTTTCTAGACACCCATCAAAGTGTAGATGCTGACAATAATGACAACTTCCCATACAGACTCAGAAGCTTTAGCTACTCCTCCCATATGTCTAGTTTCTCCCCCATGTTCACAGTTTTAGTTACAAAGATGAAAAGACTACCTTGGTGGAACCAAAGGAAAATTTGGATTTTTAAAGTTTATTTAAAGCCGCAATTCAGCAATGCAACTGATAGGATGAAGCTTGTGTTGCCCAAGGGCAGCCAATGCATGGCTGCAGTGATCACCATGCCCATTGCAGAGCATCAACAACTTTGCCAGCCACACCAAGAGAGATGCCCCACTCCACGTGTGAGTCTGTATGAGTGGCAGTAAAGCACAACTGAGGAGCAGAGGAGATGTGTTGTCCCAGGATGTCGTAAAACGAGCAATGACTTTGTGAGCTACATGCTATTCTGTCTTCATCCATTTGAAGTTAACAGGAAAGCAGTTTCTTTCAAAATAATTTTAAACACACTGCTAAGTTCTGCTTAATCAAAAACTAGACTGGCTAACAGAAAATTAAGTTTTACTTAAAACAAAACATAAATACTGAATAAAATGTTATGCCTTTACAACAAATACTAAATGGTGTTGTCGTGTTCCCACATTTGAGCAGAGACACAGCCTTAAATACCTTAATAAACCTGGTCTCCACTGCACTGAAGTAGCTAATCAAGTTTTAGCCTCCTTTTCATTTCTGTTCAGCTTTGTTGCATAAAGGGAACATCCAGAAGAAAGCCATTATATGAAAAACCTGTATATTTCGTTTCATTGTTGTCTACAGTATTTGTTACCTTTGATTCTATGGTAATATCCTGAAGTCCTAGATCTGAAACGAAATCAGTAAAACGCTGATTATTACATTCTTTCTTTTTTCCAAAGAGAACATCAGACAGGATATTAAAACACATTTCATCCCCAAATATGTAATTACCATATATTTAATACATGACATGCAGAAATAATACTAATAAAAAAAAGCATCAAAGTAGAACAGAATGATAATTTATACCATTCTGCAGTCTGCTCTGGGCACACGTCACCCAGTGAGAAAATGAGCATTACTCTTCCAGCATACTGCAAACCACTATTAGCTCATCTGAATGCAGTACAGAGGAGCTCCATGTCAGCTTTAAATTAAGTCAGTTAGTGAAAGCCTTCTAAAAATGGATCTGCTACCAGACAATCCAACCAGACACTGAGATCCATGGACTGTATCTCCAGCACAAGTGACCTGAAAGGCAAGGCAGGCAGGCATGGTCTTCTGACTCCTCATTAATGGTCCTAAACTGCCTTAGATTTCTCAAGTAAAAACAAGATGCTCTATCAAATGAATTTACAATCAGAATTGTATTTGAGGTACAGGAGTCTACAAAAAAGAAATTTTATACATAGTCTCTTAAGCATCTATCTATATGAAGTTCATAAAGACAACAATTTTAAAATCAAAGCTAAAATCACAGCTTGAGGAAACTGAAAACAGGTCTATTGCAGGTAGACTACCTCAAAACACTTAGCCTGATTTTCTCAGCCAGCTTTGGCATTCTGCAAGTGTTACCTCCTGGCACTAAATGCCCTGCAGGAGAGGTGCAGGAGCCCACACTTACTTCTCAGGGACTGCTGTGTGCTTTATAAGAAGCCAAAATGCACACAGCCCCAGTGAGAGGTTGCAGAATTGTGATCAAAGGGGCAGCCAAACATGCAGCTCCACATAGTCCCAAAGCCCAACCAAATAATAAACCACAGCTTTCTGCAATCATGAGAAAAATAAAATTTGAAGCAGGTCAAACCTTTCTGAAATGCGTTCACTACAGATACGCGAGTTAGATGACAAGTGAGATACTGTTCACAAACAGACATGTCATCCAAAGCAATGGCTAAGAAATGCTAAACAAATAAAATCAAAATCCCACTGAACCCACACCACACCTTTTATTGCCTCTGATAAGATTATGAAGAAAGTTATTCCTCCATGAAGCTGTAAGAGGAGAAAAGAAATGCTCAAGGGACAGATACACACAAATGGAAAATAAGAGTCACGTTGTACCTTTATGCCCTTCCTTTTGCCATTCTGAACTTTTGCAATTGAGGACTTGGCTGCTGACACAAGCAAAGCAAATGCGAGCTGACCACACACTGTCTGACAGGCTCTGAGCCCCCAGCCTGGCCTCGAGTGCCCCAAGCAGCCAGCCCTGCACATAACGCACAACAAACCTGTGTCTACTCTGCCTACGGAGATGTCCGGTCATGGCTACTTCCGAGCGGTGCGGGCAGACCTGCTCGGTGGCAAAGCAACTTCCTCCCCTCTGGAAGGGGGATGAGCACCTTGTTATGGCATGGACACAAGCAGTTCAACTGCTGTAGAGCCAACCACTTTTAATAGCCAGGAACAGTTCCCAAATGCCACAGGACATTGTCCTTAGGCAAACCAGGAGCGATTTTCTCATGTTCTCATTCAAGCACCATCTTTCCAATCAGCAGCCTGGTCATTTCTGATTTTTAAAAAGTCATGGCATAAATTTCCATATGCAGCTGTCACAGCATCAGCTGTTCCAGCTTTGCTTATTCTCAAATGCTGGTGCCCTGAATAAGCATCTATAGCCTTTGCCCACAATAAAATGATACACAGCCAGAGAAGCTAGTGTAGCCAGATAGCATAGCTAGGAAACCTTAAGTTTACAGCATACTCTACATGGACCAGTGTTCTTTTAGGTCAATGAATGCTAAGCTTGGTACCCCAATACTGCTACAGTGACTTTATACAACCAGAAGGTGGGAACACTTTGAGCTTAAAATGTTTCGGTTTGGTTTTTTTTTGGGTTTTTTTGGTGTTTGTTTGCTAGTTTTTGTGTTGGTTTTGTGTTTGGGGTTTTTTTTTGGGGGGGGGGGGGGGGGGGGGGGGGTGGTGTAATTTGTATTTGTTCTCTGTAGTTCATAACACACAGTTTCTGTTTCACTTAACCTATAGTTAGAATTTGGCTCTAACATAAGCTTCCACAAGGTGACTTTACCTTCCAGGAGATGAAAATTGCTTTACCCCCAAGGAAGAAAGCAGTAACAACTGAGGCTGACTTGCCCATCAGGCACATAAGGTCAAAATAAAGTGTCATATACTAATCTCATCCAAAAAGTGAAGCTTCACATGGCAACTTGACCATGCTATCGGAGCACCCACTGACCATAAGCATCTCAGGGCATGGACACTCCATAACATACTGGTGCTACAGCTACAAAATCCAGCCTAGTATGACTAAACTAGGGCATGATTTGCAATCTATGATATACATCACTACAACTACACTGGGAAGTATGATAAAATTACCCTGCATTTATCAGATGGGGCAAATCTATTCACACAGGCAATTAACATCAAAGAGCCTACGTACCATCAATCTACAGATAGCATCCACCAAGGGAAGTTTTGTGAAGCCATACCTTTAACTGCACAGAGAAAATTAGCATGAGCTTGAAAATGAAATAATGAATGAAAGCCTTCAATGAGCAAAGTGAGTGATATAAATCTCTATGCTGCAACTCTTACTCTATATGCAGACAGATACAACAAAGGTTGGACTTCTTGGTTGCTTTGTGGGCAGTTTTTGGAGTGTATGTATATATATATATGTCCCAAGCATATAGATAACAAGATATCTGCAAGGAAACTAAGCCATTTATAATTGTGAAGTAACTTCACAAATGTACCAAAGTAAAAAGAGTAATTCTTGTGATTACTGAACTGAGCAAATCAGGACACCGAGGATATTGTAGAGGGATAAAGATACATGAAAGAATTGTTGGTTGGGATTTTTTTTGTCAGTCTGTTTTCACAAAACTGGGGAAACATTTTCATCATGGCTGACTTCTTTTAGCTGATGAAAAGAAGGTTCTGTCATTTTCTGTCAGAGTACAGAAATGTTACAGGAAGACTTTCTCTCCCTCTGAAGCTTGAGTTGCACAGATCTTAAGGCTTCCACTCTGGCCCATTTCTGAATCTTTCCAAAGGACTGCTGATCACATTTGATGTCTGCATCCATTGTCAAGATTGCCATCTAATGATGAACTACAGACAAACTTTCAAATACACACTAGCTACAAGGATATGCTACAAATTATTAACGTCCTCTTACTGACAGGATAGGTAATGCTTGGCCAGTTGTAGGTTTTGGGGTGGCTTTTTTTAACAATACATTATACTTTAAAGCTTATTTAATTTTCTACCCTCATACAGTAGGGCATTTCTAGTGGTAGTCATGTAACTGGCTATTCTAGACCAGCAATAAAACTGCCAGAATGATGAAATCATACTCACTTAGGAGTTAAAACTTTCATATTAGGGACAATTTTTTACTACACTCATGAGTTAGTATCTCCAAGTACTGTAACTCCTTCCTGTCACTATGACTTAAATTGAATTACTCACTTTAAGAATTCTATGCAAAAAAACTTTTCTAAGTGATCCATATGGTTTCCTAAGGAATTTAGGCTTATTTTTCCACATTACCTGACCACTGGCCCTTTAAGTCTGTTGGCTGATTCTAGACAAATTTTAGGAGGGATAAAAGCCCTTTGAAATAATTGTGGTCCTACAAATGTATTGAGAATCAGCTGCTGGGAAGTGTCACTAATTAACTAACAGCTCCACAGAGCAAAGGAGGAGCTGCAGCACCCCTCCATCAGTGCTGCTCAGCAGCGGGTGACTGCCAGGCAGTGCCACTGGGTGCCATGCCTGCTACCTCTGGTACAAGGGACAGGTTAAGGATGCAGCTGGGAGAAGAGAAGTTTTTGCTCTGCTCTAGACAGGATATTGGCATGGGGAAATGTAGGGGCCAGCAGACAATTAATAAAGTCACGTTTCACCAGTTTTGATGCTTAAAGACCCAACCATTATACCTTATGATTACTATTTACCTCTTGTACATTTGTTTTTTTCACAAAGGAACCCATTAGCCATGACTAGACAGCACCACTGAAGGAAGCAAAGTCAAGATTTGTTTGATGGTATTAAGATATACACATATGGAAGATGTGAAGAAGAGAGAGATTAATCTTGGACAGTGGAGAAGAGAGGGAAGCACACATAATACAGGAAAAACACGTTAAATCTGCAGCCAAGTTTCTGAATGCTCACAGAAATTAGATCTAGAACTCTTAAGAAACCTGATCCATAGAAAAATGGAATAAAAACTGTAAAGACATTTAAACAGTAACTTTGAATATTAATTTTGCTTGAAATAGTACATTTCTGCACAAAGCTAAATAATAATTAGGTTCAGAAACAGATTCAATGTGTCTATCAACTGTGCCTACCAGATAAAAATACGGACTCATATGTCCTTCAACTCAAAGTGTTGAAGTCCATCACTGGTCCTGGGGAGGGGTCTATGGCACCTGGACTGTTTGTCCTACAGTACTAAGAAAGTAGCATGGAGGAGCTTTGTGCTCAGGACAGCACCAAGGAAGGAAGAAATTATTCAGTTTAACCTGAACCAGAAGTTTTCCAGAGTTGCTGTACTACAGCCTAATTCTCAACATCTTACCCAGATTTGCTGAGAGCCTTTCCCATCTGTTTTAGACAATTTCATTACGCTGAAACTCCCAGGAGCCAGGAGCAGTGGTCAGCAATTACACAGATGGCAGCATCAATGGCAGATGGCACACACTGCCACCACAAATCCACCAGCCCTGCACAGAGGTTCCCCAGGTGCCATCTCCCACATGTCCCAACAGCATCAGCGAAGAGCCTCTCTCTTCTGCCAAGATGCTCCTTCCAGTGAAAGTAACCCCTTTGAAACACAGTTTTTGAAACCACATTTGCAGCCTTAAAATTGAAAAAGCACTGTCATTAGCCTTCTCCAGGGGCATCTGTCAATATACACATCCCTGGACAACACCTTACTGAAGCAAATATACTTTTTTTTTTATGAGCAGAGTATTTGAGTCGTTGTCTCATAACCCCCTGCAAGGGCAAAGAGCACTATCACTTTAAGGACGGATTTCAGGAATCCAGCCTTCACATTTTGTGCAGATAAGCTGAAAGCAAAAGAACAATTCACCAGCTCCTTTCCTCCAGTGCCCTCAAATAAGAGCACAAAAGAGGCCACCCATTCCTCTGCTAGGGCACAGTCAGCCCAAGATGCTCAAACAACTCCACACAGCAAGATGCTCCACAACATGGAAGGCTGTCTTGCTCTTTTGTTATTTTATTTTGTTCCCTGTATTTTCATTAACAAAGCATTTTAATAGCAGTGTGATGATAGCTCACCATATAGTTTTTCAAAAAGGTTATATATGGATGAGAAGAAAAATGGATGCCTGTAAAATTTAAATTTAAAAAATGTATCTACATTTGCTGAGGGATTTTTTCCTTTGATTTAATACCGTATCTAAACAGATGAAGGAGAAGTTTCATTCCTAAAGCCACTCTTCAAGGGCTAGCTGCCTGAAGGAATACATTGCCTTGGGCTTCAAGACAGTAAGAAAGGTCAAATGTGTTGTTTTTACAAATGCCATATGCACTTCAGTTTGTTTAATTTTATTCTTTCCAACTCCAAAAAGTTATGCCAAAAGGCAAATGCTGTGAAGAAGGAGATAAAGAACAATACAGTACAGTTCCAACAACAAGAAGGATCTGTGAGGAAACAAAGGCATCCCAGCACCTGGAGAACTGTTCCCCAGCTCTGCATGGACCAGTAAAATTCAACCCACTGTTGTTTAAAATAAACATAAGTATATATTGCCTTATTTTCTACAGAGGAAAATTTTACTAAAGAAAACTTCAAAAACACCAGTAGGTGGCACTTAGAAAAAAAAAAATCCCAAACCTGAAACAATTCCTCACTCACAAAATAAAACTACGTTTAAAAATGTTTATTCTAATAAGACAGACCAAAAAATATACTTTAAGCACACCTTCAGCTTTTAAGAAAAATAAGACTCTATTCTAATGTTTGTTGACAAAGAAAGGGATGTAGTTCTTAATTCCAGCTTTAAATGATACTTCATTTAGCTACTTTTTGCAAACACATATCCAAAGGCAAATATTCAATCATCCAAAAGATGAAAAATATATAAAAAGAAAGGGTGAAATACGTACAGGGGATATAATAATTGCACTCAATCACCTACAAAAGACAAAGAAAGTGTGTGGCAGTGCCTCTCCAAGGAGGCTGGGATGGGCCTGAAGAAGGTACTCTTGCAGGTTCCCTCTCTAAGGAATGACAGGGGACTTTTGGCAGATCTTAGACCCAGCACATGCTGCAAGGGAAACCACCAGCAACTTCTACAGGAAGACAGGTCTTGAATCCTGTCTGTCTTTTAGTGATATACATATCACTTCAAATCTTTCAGGATTTTCCATAATGCGAATGATAATATTTTTAAGAGACTGAGTCATTTTTCCAGTCTATCTGTCTTTCAGCAAACACTGAATCTTGAGAGAAAAAAAATTGCTTTTAATATGTGAAAAGCTGCCAATGAAACATCTATAAAGCAAACACATTATATTTTAGCTTTCCTGTATTCTGCAAAAAGCAGAAGCTACTTTGCAAGTAAATGGAACATGAAGTCAAAGAGAAAGGGCCTATTCCAAATAATGAAATACAACGTAATATTAAATATAGACTAGGTTTATTATTTCTAAGTGAACTATTAAGCAACAGTAACATTTAGAAAGCTGTTTCCACCAGTGCATTCAGGAGGAGCAGCAGCGTAAGTAACTAGCTCTCTTCTCAAAGAATTCTCAGTCATTTAATCAATAACTGGGCAAATAGCAAATTAAATCCATCAGCTAGTTTGATGAGGCAGTATTGACTCCAAAGTTTAAGAAAGCTGATTATTTCCCACATTATATTACAAACATCATTACCATATACATAGATCACATGACAAAGGTGCTAGAAAACCTCGTCTTGTAATTAAGCAGGAGACTAATTATTTATTAAACCCACATGTTCATTTACTAGATGCAATCCACACTTCACAGTCCATGAAGCATGGTAGTATTCATCTGTTTATGTAGGCTATATCAACTTATTGTTTGACCATGAATAAATCTGAAACTTTATGGTTTGATATGTTTCTTTTTGGACGTATGGGCCTCAGCCATGTCTTTACATTTCACTCTACCTTAAAAGTAAAATAATCTGCAGAATTTGACTGTCATAAAGTCTATTGTCAATCCATTACATAAGGGAAAACCCAAATCGCTGAAAGACACTGTACTCAGCAATTTATATAATCATAGAATCATTTTGGTTGGAAGAGACCTTTAAGATCACCAAGGTCAACCATTAACTGCCAAGTCACCAATAACCCATGTCCTTAAGCACCACATATGCATTATTTTTAAATACTTCCACGGATGGTGATGCCACCACTTCCCTGGACAGCCTGTTCCAATGCTTACAACCAATTCTGTGACAAAATTTTTCATAATATTCAAGCTAAACCTCCTCTGGTGACATACTGTGCCGTCTTCAATCTCCATACCTGCTGTGCTGGCTGGCCACAGGTGACCTGCTCCTGTGCACCATATTACAGAAGCAAGGTTTTAATTCCTGTGGCATTGGTGCAGTCTCTGAGGGAGAATCTGGCTGTCAGCAGGAACCAGCGCCTCTGCCCTAAGGAGGGAGTCTGCAGTGTGGCAGGGGCAGAATGGAGAGCCTTAGAAACAAACAGGACAGGATGGAGATTATAAATTAAATGGCCTTGGGGGAACAGAAGCAGGGTGGCTGCTGAGCTCTTTTTAACCTGGGATTCAGGATGAAACAGTGGGCAAAGGGATGGGGAAGGTATGCTGAGAAGTATGACCAGGCAGGAGCAATAGGAAATGGAGAGCAATCAAGACAGAGAAACAGTGCTGGAACAGGGGCTTCCAGCAATGCCAGAACCCAGCTGAGGTGGCTCTCCTCAGGAAGGCATCCTCCTTCCTGGGACATTCAGACTTCCACTTAACTTTATAGAAAAAAAAAAATCATTTTCTTTAAGAAGTGCCAGGATTGCACAGGTGTGATCAGTGCTTAGAGACAGAGCTCAACAACAGCCGGATGATGCCACAGGCAAATTCTTCCCTATCCCTTGGAGAACACTCTGCACTGCACACCATAATTCAGGTCTGCAAGGCTTGCAGCATATGTTCACCAGTACAACCACAGCAGAGCACAGCTGATGAAAGTGAAGGCCGCAACCTTTGGCAACAAAGACACTAAAACAGATTGCCACACTCAGTCCTGGGCTTTCATATTCTGAAACACACAGCAAATCTATCTGGATTCTTAAAACCTGCACAGACTTAACGGTAATCTCTTTCAAAATTAAATTTATCATTAAATAAATTTTGCAGATGACACCAAATTGTGTGGGAGTGTTGACCTGCTTGAAGGCAGGGAGGCTCTTCAGAGAGACCTACGCAGGTTGGATTGATGGGCCAAGGCCAATTGTATGAGGTACAATAAGGCCAAATACTGGATCCTGCATTTTGGTCACAACAACCCCCAGCAGTGCTACAGGCTTGGGGATGAGTGGCTGGAAAGCTGCTTGGCAGGAAAGGACCCTGGGGGTGCTGGTGGACAGATATCTGGACACAAGCCAGCAGTGTGCCCAGGTGGCTAAGAAGGCCAACAGGATCCTGGCTTGAATAAAGTAGAGCGTGGCCAGCAGGAGAAGGGGAGTTATTGTGCCCTTGTACTCAGCCCTTGTGAGGCCTCGTCTTGAGTACTGTGTTCAGTTCTGGGCCCCTCTTCATAGGAAAGACATTGAGATGCTGGAACGTGTCCAGAAGAGAGCTACCAAGNTTTGTTTTGTTTTGTTTCATTTCCTTTTAGTGGTCAGGTATTTAGGTGTTCTTTATTCTTGGGGGTATGGTTGGACTCTGTGATCTACAAGGTCCTTTCCAACCACAATGATTCTGTGATTCTGTAAATCCCTGTAACTGTACAGAGCTGTACAGACCACTTTAAAATAGTAAAACTCTGCTTGGTTCTCATTTCAAATTTTAGAACTGGCCTGTCCAGTTTATAATTTTAAACCAGAAAGCTCTTTATGTCACTAATCACAGGAGTATTTCACTTCCAGGAAGACATTCTGCCAAATTCAGGTCCCACTAAAGTTTCTGCATCCTATGAACTCAAGGTTGTAACATTTTAGAGGTACTGCTCTTACTATAGGAAGAAGTACCGCCAGACCACCAACTGAGAACAGTGTTTCTCCTTGGTTTGGCAGATTTCTGGCAAAGACAGCCTTCGAAGCTCTGCTTATGTAGCACACCTCTGCAAATACTAACTCAGCTGCAGCCATGACCCACAGAACAGGGCTTTTCCTCCATGACAGCTCAAGAAAATCTGAGAGGAAAAAAAAATAGTAGGAAGATATTTTTCTCAGGAAAAAAAAGATTCTTGTAAAAAGGTAAAAATACTTCAAAAGCTTTTATCACCTTGTGATAAAAGGCAAATTAACATTTAAATGCAACACTGACCCCCTGCATGCAGAATGCAGCAGTCTCCAGTTAGTTTTTAACTCCCAGAGTCATAGAAGACAGTTTCTGGCTGGAAACATGCCGCTTGATGGTCCTGTGGTGTTGCCATGACTGCAAGAGGAGAAAAGCTGCAGGGAACCAAGGAGGGAATTCCCTTTGTGTTTGAGAGCACACTGAAGCCTCAAAACCCTCCTCCTGTTTGCACTGTATCCGCTTCATAGCATTGCTGACTGTGGAGGCAGCTTGGGAAGAGAAGCAGGGATTCTGGGATGCTCCCATCTGCACCCATCTGAGACATGCCCACAGTCACAATTGCTGTGCCTGGCAAGGAATTACTACAGCATTAGCACCTGCCTTGGACACGTCAGTGAAAAATACCATACTATTGTTACAGGCCACTTTGGGTTTTTTGTAAATCGAAGTAGCACAGAAGTTTACAGGACCTAATGTCATATAAAAACACTGATTTCAAATTGTGAATCATTCTATCTGACAGCACAATGCCATAAAGTGGGATTTAGTACTGATGATAAAACATTCAGTTTTATAGAGATATACACAAGTCAAGGAAAATATCTCAAGGGAAATCTGCACCAAATCATAAACCACAGAGGTACATGGAAATTAAAATTCTGGAGACATTGTGTATTAAATGAGCAGTATACTATTCAAAAAAAAAATCAATTGAAGCAAATTCAGTACTTCTACAATTACTACAGCACAATGACTGTCACTTTGAAGGATGAAGGCTGGTTATTTCAAAAGGTTTCTATACAGCACTTCCCTGCCTACTTGAAATGTGGTATTTTTAAACTGCAATATCAGCCAGCCAAATAAATGTATCAGACACCTTCGAGCAATGCACTTAAATGAGAGAATATTCATAAAGGATTCAGAAAAAACATCTCAATTCACTGACCTAAATATTACAAAGCACATCACCAGACTGTCTTTTACATGCAACTGCACTGGAAATTTTCAATTACTTCTTATCTTATAATTAAACTACTGGCTTAATACTTTGTATTTCTATGGTACCTTTCACCCAGGGAGCTTAACGTGCTTTACAAACATTATCAGCTTTTACAGTTAGCTGGCTTTTGTGATGAGACAGTGTACTGCAGACTCCCAGTATGAGACTGTGTGTTAATTACATACAAGTAAAAAGGGATCTCAAGTCACACCAGGTAATGCAAAGTTCATCCAAATAAACTTAAACTGAGCTACTCTGAGTTCATTATTGAGAAAGCAAATGCAGAGCAAACAGGAGAAAGACAGCACAAAACAGACCTTCTTTAGATATTTTGCTGCATCACTGCTGCCATTTTAAAAATAATTATTTCTTAATTGTAAAAACACAAGAGGATTTTAAATTATATTTTAAAATTGTACTAAATAAAACAGGACAATTAATATGTATTAGCATGTTATTCCATTCTTTCACACTATAAGATATGAAGAAACTGATGGCATTTCAACATTACACAACTAATACTCCTTTTTGTCAGGGTACATTGACTCAGCTGTTTAAATTGTCATTGCTCCAACAGCACTAGTAAAACCCATGTACTCCGAGATGTAAATCATCCTGACTTTTCCTAAAGTAGCTTAAAATGTTAGAAATCTTGCCAGCTTAGGAGGAACCAAGCAATGCAGAGAAGGGTTTAAAGTTCATCTAAAACATTCTGCAGCTGTTAGTAGTTCAACTTCCACTAGCGGTGCTCAGCCCATGAAGGAGAGCAGACAAGTGCAGAATTCAGAGTTCAACATGCTACACTATTACCAAAATCAATCATTTAAACAAACACTTTAAAGTAATGAATAATATACATGTACAACTCTCTGCTGCAGAATGAATCATCCTTAAAGGACAAAATGAAAATATTTTTATAAAATTACAGATTCAGGAGGAAAAAAACAAAAAAAAAGAACGTTGAAGGGCTGAGGTACCAAATACAAACTTTTCTAAGATGGTATGACCCCAGTTTTCACACAAGGTATGCAGTTCATCTCACTGGAGTCCTGATTAGGGGGAGGGGTGTTAAAAATAAAAAGTAATATTTAGAGTCCAATAGGCCCCATATCCTACAGACACGACATACTTCTCCTACGAAACTACTTTTTATTCTACTATATGTTCAATATTATGGGATTCAAAGGAAAGAAAAGTTACAGCTAATACCTTCTTTTAAACCTCTAGTAATAGCATAAACCATTTTTTTCTAAATATAAAAGCTACAATATTTTAAATTCAAAACTTGGGAGTCTTTGGAATAGAGACAAACACTGCATCCTATTAGAAAACAAGGACTACCTCTCTTTCCTAAGGATACAAAATTATAATCTGTCACCCTCTAAAATCACAAATTCCAGACCCACACACACAAAAAATATAGACAAAAACCTGCAAACAGAAGCCTATCCAGGAAAAAAAGTCCTAGCAAATAAAAATTTCACAAGCAGTGGAAGAGAACAATTAATTTCCAAATTGATTCTATGAAAGGATGGAGACACAAGACAGGAACCAAGACATATCAGGCGTTCAGAGCTGCATTACAAGTACCTATTACAAGTCCAGCACTCATCAAATATAGAACTCTCTCTCTGCCTCTCTTTCCTCTCTTACCACTTCCATCTCACTGCCATTAAAATTGCACCCTAGTGCTCCCCATACACCCTATAAAGCATGTATGCAATGATATTGAACGGACGGTGATGACATGTTTTGGACACATCTCCAATACCAAAGCTACCACTCCCCAAAATCAATCCCCAGCATCTCCCTGCATCATCCACTCATTCCGTTTACAGGGCATGGAGACAGACTCATACCAACAAGACACTGTTCATTTACTTGGAGAATTAGTCTGGTTTAGCACTGCTGAGGTCACTGTTACGGTTTTGAATGGTTACCTGACACCAGGTCACAATAGGTAGAGGTCTGCTTGAAACCTTGTGTGTTCACAATAATCTATACATTTGTTATGTAACTTAATTATCACATATGTACATTGAACTAATTCAAGAGGAGCTATATTGAAAAACACAGTTATAAAGGCAGGCAAGAGCGGTCCTGGCTTCCACCAGCTCCTACAAATCATCCTCACCTAGTGTAAGGAAACTGAAAAAGGACAGTAGATTTGACAGACACACTGCTGGGGAAAAAAAAGAAAGACAAAGCAGAATGGCAAACCCCAGCCTTCTCACTTCGACATGCTTTGTCCCTATGGCTAAAGATTACACAATGCTTTANAAAAATAAACAAAGCTTAAAAAAAAAAAAAAAAAAAGCCCAAATCAAAGAAAGTTGTCCTGCATCACCACACTCTCTCCTGATGAGAAGTTCTTGAGGAGGACAATGTGCATGCACTGAGCCCTGCAAGGCTGCCAGGTGGGCAGGGCCCGGGCACAGGACCCGGTCTCACACTCACACCTCCTCCAGCACTGCCTTGGGAAGATGCCACCGGGCAGGAGAAGGGGCAAGGATGTGCTAAAAAGCAAGAGACAGGGCAGCCACATAGCACAGCAGGCAGACTTTGCCATTTACTATTTCATATCTCCTGACTTCTATTTCGTATTTGACTGTAACTAAATCCCAGACAAATATTTTTTTTTCCCCTGTAGCTGTCAAACATATCAAACAGCTTCAAGTATTTTACATTTAATCCATTACACTGCACTGCTGCAAATGATGAGGTTATATGTGGCCTGAAGTGATCATTAAAAACAAAACATCAAAACCAACAACAACAAACAAACAAACATATACACCAAACAAACCAACCACCACCACTCTTTCAGGTCAAGTGGAAATACATGACTTGTTAATCCAGGGTAAAATCAGTTATGGCCTGGAGATGTATCTTCCCTTCTGTCTGAATAAAACTGACATTTGTTTTCCACACTACAGACTCAACAAACAAAAGTTAATTAATTTAGGACAATTCTTTTAATGCTTTTGGCAATATCCGAAACAAGTGAATACAAATTTCGAGTATTTGTGGTGTTCTGAAATCTTAGGAGCGAGTGGCAGCTGAACAATTCAGGAATGTTTAAAAGTAATGCAAAGAGTTTTGTTTTATACTGTACTCAAGTTGCTATACTTCCTCTCATTTGCCAAATGCCATTTGCATCTAGATATTTCTTCTTTTCCAGCTAAGTGATCCATATCGTTGTTTGCTTCCTTAAATTCTTACTGCTATGATTTTATAACTGATGCTCATTTGTGAATTATACCAATAGCTTGCAGTACATTTAAAAACACAAATCACCATATGGATTTTATATGCACACATATAAAGAGACAGAGAATATATCAGAAAAATAATAATGTGTTGTAACATTTACCAGTCACTTGCCAGAATCAATTCCTGATGAGATGAGTGGACTAATTTCCCCAGAGACAGATCATACTGTATCCTGCCTGACTGCAGTCTCGCTGCCCTGAACAGCTCCTACACCATGCCCAGAGATGCAAATAAACACCTCAAGCTCTAAGCTGGCCTGTAACAAGTATTCGTGTTTGGTAAACATGTTTAGAACTGATGCAGCTAATTCTGTGCAAAATACTTCTTAAATGAGATGCATTAAATTTAGTATTTCATTGCCTTTTACATTCCAACAATATCTTCAACTTTCAGTTAAAGGGTATTCTATTTTATTTTTTTTCCCCAATAATGGAGTCATATTAAAGTCTGGACTTAGAATTAATTCATGTTCTACCATGCTGAATATTTAACATTAATCCTCTTACCTCCTATGGGCTTCCAGTCTGAATTTACCTAGTGTCAAGTAACCCTTAGCTTCAACCATCTATCTTTAAGAAGAGTAGAGCTTCTTGCCCTCTTAACCTGTTCTGTACAACCAGTTTGTAAGCACTGGCTCTTGTGTGTATGGCACACTGCTTAGCATAGAAAAAACTTGGGTTTGCTCAAGGCTTACAAGAAATAACTGCCATCCCACCATGTGTTTTAGAAGAGAGTTCTGAAAGAACTGCAGACAAAAAATTTGTTTGAAAGATGCAAAGCAGACAAGTTTGATCCAGAAGAAAATCCAACAGTCTGGTAATGGCAGAAAGAAATGTTCTTGCTTACAAAACTCCGGAGCAACTCTGGAGGACTGGACACAGATGTGAAGACTGGGGATGAGAGATGCAGGTGTTTTTGTGTCTGAACACTTTCATTTGCCAGACACACACAGAGCACTTGCACAGCATATGGAGCATCAGGCCATATGACTCCTTTTCAGCTTGATGCATGCATGCTTCAACTTGAGTAACCCAACTAGGGGGCTACAAAGTTAGGTTGCCAAAACAAAATGACAGACACTCAACCACCCTAGCAGAACCAGTATACTAAGTTTAATCAGTAATTATTTCCAGAGCCCCAGGCAGAGTTTTATAGGATCCCTATACCAGAACATGTTAATTTTCCAGCTCAATTCTGCCAAAGAGTAAGCATTTCCCACCCCATCTCCAATGACAAAAACTCCAGACAGGAACCGATCACTAGTACCCTGAGGTTAGGAAAAAGAAAAAACTCATATATGAATGTTTACTGTGCAAAGGACTTCAAGCCAGCAAAGCCTTTGCTGTCATCCACTGCAGCAGTGCATCATTCCAGGAGGTAATTCAACGAATGTTGAATGCTGCTGTTCCCACACCAGAGTTTGCAGGACTTCAGAAAGGACTGACCAGAAGCCACAGATACACTAGAGAAATACAAAAATCTTGACAAAGAACATTCTTAAAACCTGAATAAAATCAAGTGGAATGGCTGGAGGAATAGATCTGATGTGGAATGATCAATACAGGCATATTTCATTATACCTCCAACTGAAAACAACAGCCCCTCAGTCAGGAAAAAGATAAGATGGGTATACTCATAAAGGAGAAACTGCTAATGTAAAACAGTCAAAGTCATTTTACATTTGCTTTTCTCAAGACAGACACTCACAGAAACTGACAGGAAGGAAAAAATTTATGTAAGTTATTATTATTTGTTTATATGCCTCTGAAGCTAAAATAATGTCTAGAACAGTTTTCTTAAAGAAGTAAATAAATAGCAATAAGCACACTATGCCTGTGAGTTTCATCCCTACGTAAAATAAGGCCCAATATAAAAAAAAATTATATATAGACACCCCCCCCAATCTCTCTCTCCATATATATATTATATACAACCAACACTCAAAACAATGTTTACCGGATGGGGAGCCTCTGACTTGTCCAAAAAATCAAAGTAGGCATTGTGTAATACTGACTTGAGGTGCATTATGTGCAAATGGAAAAGAACAGATGGAACAAGACAGTCGTCTCTGCTGGATCCTGGAGGGAAATCTTTTAGACAGGAAAAGTGAGGGGAGGCACCGAATTTATAAGGAAAAGTCAGAAAAGCTGAATATATTTCATCTGCTTAGCAGAGGCGCACAGAAACCTCCTTACATGGAAGGAAAACAGGACTAATCCAGAAAACTATAAGGGTCAGGGAAATTATTATGAATGATAGAATAAAACTGTCGAGTGCATAAATCCTGCCAAAAAAGTTATCAGAGTATGAAACAATTCCCGAAAGAAAGTGACAGAAGCATCATTACCAATGACGAGACTAAAATTACACCAGACAAAAATCCTGAAAATAAAGATAGACAACTTAGGTGTTTGCTAAATCAAAACAGTACCTAATTTACCTTGCACAGATGATTTTTTAAAAATAAGAAAAGACTGATGGTGATGAGCTCTCAGAGGGAAGTCCTTAGTAGTTCTGCAGGTCTGTGTTAAGAAGTACTCCACATAGTCTTAATAAAACTGGGAAAAAAAGGTCAACAGTGACGTGCAAGGCTTGTTGATAATGTTTGTTAAGGCAGGAAAGTGAAAATATGGATGGATTGCACAAAAAAACCCACAGTTTAAAAGTTACATTTATGAAAGGCCATGAACATGGGGAAAAAAAAAAGTCACAGGTGAAATAATGGGCTCTGATCTGACTACTATCACTTAGGAGTCTAATTTTGGGATTATGAATGTGTTTGATCTACACAAATAATACCCTGCCAGGCTACTCCCAAGTCCAGCAGTCCAACAAAAGCAACCTCCACAAACCCAGGGGAGGAGAGGGGCATAATGAAATCTTCAATCCAAGGACTCCTGCTGAGAACACTCTGCCTGCCCCATGACAGTCTCAGGCCAAGTCCAGGCGTGGAGCCTGGCAAGATGAGTCACAGAGAACAGCTCTGCACATCCCCTTCTGGACTACGGATGGTTGCTGCCTCAAGGTGCGAGACCCATGACAGGATGCAGGGCAAGGACATTTTGGGATTGCCTCAGGTTTATGATGATGCAAGTGCTAGTGAAGACCAAGCTGGAGAGCTGGTGAAGTGTCCTGGGAGCGAGGGGTTTAGAGCGGGTCCCTGCTTTGGGCTTGAGAGTGCCTGCGTAACTCTGTGGATGAGAGCACAGGAGAGGGGTGTTGGCTGTGGGACCTGGGGCTCCTCTGCCTAGATGCCAGCAATCAGGGAGTCTGGGATCCAGGGGCAGCTACTGGGCAGGCTGAGGGCCCAAGCCCAGCTGCTGGAAGGATCCTCCATACATATATTTATATACACATTCCCACTCTATCCTGGTCAGCCAGAGCTGTGAGTGTGCTCTGTGTGTCCATCCATGTTCTCTCTCTGCTGGCCATATAGGCATGTAGTGCGTATCTGTGCCTGCTGGGGATACATTTCAGCTTCACAAGCAGATGGACCCGGGAGCACGGAGCAGCATCTGCTTCATGTTGGATGCAGCATGACATATTTTCTTCCAACGCAAAATACATGCTTTCAGGAAACCATCAGCGAAATCAGTCAAAACAAACCAGCAGAGAACAAAACAGAAACTAGCTTAACACTGCCAGTAAAGCCACTGTGGGCCTGCACCTTGAATGCTGCCTACGGTTCTGCTCCTCTCCACACACAAGCAATGGTTAAACAGCTCAAAGACAGCCACCCAGAAAAGGGCTGAAGGAACCAAGACACAACAGTAGCCAATAAAATTTGCCAGCAGCACACCCAGGATGGAGAGGGATCAGTGGTACTGCTTGTAGCCCAAGAGCTAGAAAGCAAACAGTAACATGTTCACAATGAAGAAATGCAAGTCAGTCATCTTCACACAACTTGGATCAAAGTCATGGACCTCTGCCAGAAGATACTGTGTACACTAAAACCCTACAGCCTTAAGGAGAAAGCCAACAAAATTATAGAAGAGAAACGCAATGAGGGTTAATAATCACACAGAGATCACCTGTATCTTAGGAAAATATCCTGAGTCACATACCACTGAAGGGTGGGAGAGGAGGGCTGGGGTAGCCATTACCTTATTGCTGTAATCTTCTCAAGCCTGTCACTGGTCAGAAAGTATATGGAGGTAGATGGACCTCAGGTCTGACTCAGTAAAAGCAATTCCTACATTCTGCTCTAATTTTGAGTTTCAACAGATTTAAAAATAATAATAAAGAGGACAGCTCCATACAAGCTGATACTTTTCTTATTATGTAGACAGATCTCTTTGAAGCTGCTTCTCTTCTTTCAATCTGCATTTCCTTTTTTCACCTGGATCATATGACAGACCAAGGTTAAAGAAAGGACCAACATAAGAACTTCCACAACAAGGAAAAACAACATCCTTCTCCAGGGAAATGGAAAGAGGAAGCTTGAGAAATCAGAAACTGAAAAAAGATGCAGTTTAAATAGATCTGCTATTGACAGAACTGCAGTGTGGAGCCAAAGCATCCCTTGCCTTGCTATACATATATAGCTGATAAGAGAAAAAAAAGGTTATGGGACAGATGTATAGGGATCTTCCTGCACCCCCATTTAAACAGCAAAAGGTCCAGCTCCCAAAGCCACCCTTTAGTAGCAATCACATATGTAATAGCTTTGATTTTCCCAGTGAGGGATTTGCAGCCTCAGTGCTGCCGGTAGTCTTAGCAGTACAGCTCCTACTAGACAACAGAAGTCACATCTATAAACATGTGAATCATTAAGGGCTGGACTTGAATCATTAAGGGCTGGACTTGATCTTAATTGTTTAAGGTAGAAATGGCCTTTCTATGATTCTATGAATGAATATCAGCTAACTCTGACTGTAAAACCAAAAAACATGATTCATTAATTCCACTAAAATATCTGCCTCACCTGAGGCCCACCTCCTGCACCTCCTCACATTTTGGGAGATATGTTTGGGTTTGTTTCCCCCCCCCAACATATCCACCTTCGACAAGCATGATGACACGAACTGCATCTGTTCCAAGAAATATTTAAAACCCAAATCATGCATCATAATGTCATTAGCAAAGCAGAGAAGGAAGAGATGGGATTTCATTTAAGTAGGTTTTAAACAGTTCTCAGTTTAAGTAAAAAAAACCAGTAAGAACTTCAAACAATTATATGAAGTGTTATAATTACACAGAGCCACCTGAGGCAAAGCTTTCAGAAGCAGCAGAGACAATTCTCCCATACTGGAGACAGGAACCCAGTCACCAGGACAGCACTTTCTTACTGTTATTTAAAATGAGAGTCTAGACCAAAAAAAAACCAGAATCAGCAACTCCAAATGCAATGAAGTCAGACAATCCAAATGCCTGCAAGTAAATAAGCAATAAAGAGGTGAAAAAAAAGTATTTGAAACAGTAAAGAGACACTCACAAAACTCAGTGCAATAAAGGTAGTATTTCAAAATGCAAATCTACAAGACAGTGGCTACTGATTGACAACACCTTTTAATGAATAGCCATCAAGTGTGGTCAAGTAAGAGCTCTAGTGCATGAGAAAACAACAAACATACATAATGAAAGACCTGGATAAATGTAATCCTCTTCCAAAAACTAAAGGCAAAATAGCATTAAGATATATTTTAAATACAAAAGATAGACAAGGATACTCTTCATAAAATTTTCACTGAATCTGATTTATTTATTTTTAAAGAAAAGCAAACTAAAAACCTGTCTAAATTCTGACTGAAGAAAAGCCCTCTGACATAAACTGAAGCTCACCATGTTTAGAGTCTGATGGACAGCTGGGAGAAACTAATTTACAGAACAGGTCCAGAGCTTCATGGAAGTGGGATTCTTGACATGTACAAACCTTGAGTCTACTCCTTGGACAAACCATCTATCAAAGTATTCCAATGCAAGCAAACACAGGGAAGCAGAATTACTATGCACCATTAGCAGAGACACAGAAACTCAAGATGAGGTAATTTGTAACTCTCCTGCAATGACAGATCAGACTTTCAGTACAGTGAAGGACCATACCATATACAAATCTCTACAACACTGCACCTGGTTTGGGCACTCTCTACATTGTCTTCCTCTAGAATTCCACTGCTTTTTTTTTTT
>VWZY01007195.1:394388-407622 GCA_013399075.1 Chloroceryle aenea | reverse complement strand
TTTTTTTTGAACAGGTAGTTGTGAGCAACTATTTACTTCATCCAAACAGTGAAGGTACTCATTGCTTTACAACATTAATGGGGGCAGGGGTGGGAAACATAAAAACACAAAGTCCTTCAAAGCAGAGCACAGGAAACCCTGGAAATACAGTTAGGTAGCACTGAGACTCAGCTAACAAACCTCACTAAAAGCCTTGGTACAGTGCCATTCCTTTAAGACACAATATGTTCACAGTCTTAAAATTTGCATACAGATCGCAGACACTGAATTTCCAATTGAAATTTGCTTCCAGCTAATAACCAAAAAATGCAACTGCAAAGCAGGAGGGTTTGCCAATATTTTTTATATGCATATACACATATTTGTATGTACACATGTGTCTGTATAGTCAAAATCCCATTTTATTTTGTGGTTCTATCATAAAAACTTCAGCCAGCTGTATTCTTGACAATTTACTTACTAGCAGAACTGTGGGCTTAATTAAAAGTACATTAATAAAAAAATAAACAACATACACACACCAAATGGCCAAGCATTGACCAGAAGTGGGGAATGTACTCATAGTGTTAAAACATTAAAGCATTTCTTCTGCACTCTCTATCATTAAGTGTGATGATAGAGAAAGCTAGGAATTAATGAACCGTTCCATCCTTGAGATTAGGTCAGTCCCCATAAATGGTAAGCAGTAGATTTCAGAATATGAAAGAATAAATCCTATTAAAACACTAGTTAGTGCCACACACTGAAAAGATCCTACTCTCAGATGTGGTTCCTGGTAAATCCTACGCACAAAATAGGAGAATAGCACCACTTCTTGCTCTTTCGAAGCAAGATATATATTGCTCTCTCAAATCACACAGGAAAAAATGCAACAAGAAGAACGTGATTTACATGGCCACAAGTAAAAGCAATTTGGCATACCCAACCAGTACACAGATTAAAATACAGCGGAACTGTCTATGAATTAGACATGTTTCTGCCTCTCATTTCCACAAAAATATTCTATATGAACTTTTGCCACATGTTAGCAGTTGAAGTCAAAAAGAAGCATGACTGGAAACAAACCCATCCTAGCACAGTTGTGTCTAAGAGCTTGAGATCTGCATTTTTAAGGGACATACAGGTTATCTTTAATTGCTTAAAATGGAAGCTACCAGAAGAGCATCTTTATTAGTCTTTCCCTTACTGCTAGGGAAAAACTACAAAAGGCAGGGAAGAATTAGTCAGCTATTACTGTAGGCTGTTGTCTTTAATATTATGATAGAAATTACAAAAGTTAAAGTTGCTTAAAACCAGGAATTTCATTAAAGCTATTTTCCTGAAGGAAAAGGGAAGAATCAAAATTTTAATTTCTGAAATAGATCCTCACAGAAGCTGAGGCTGACAAGTGAATGCGAGCCCAGCAAAAGCACAGGTAAGAGGATTTTGAAGAAAATGATAGAAGGCAGCCTGCCCAAAGGAGAGATCTAAATGTTAGAAACTGAGTCTGTCATTTAGCTACTAGAAAAATAAAACCTAACACAGCCAAGTAACTTGCTCTGTAAGCTTTGCACAGAATTGGCTGCCAAGCCAAGAACATGGCAGTTGCAGTCTATAAATGCAAATCCAAGTCCAGCTGAGTATGCATCTTACCTACTCTCAAACTACCAGTAGTAAGCAAGGATGACAGCCAAAGCTAAAACCAGCAGCCAGTCCTCATAGAAGAATACCTTTGTATGGTCTAAATTAGCTGTATTCCTGAGCAGAGCCATCCCCCTGGATTATAGCAGTGATCAGTATCAGCAAGTAGAAGAAAGCATTTAAAATACTAGGAGAAAAATTTAAGACAAATTTTATGATGTTCACTTTGTAAGCAAGTAGCACATGCTGAAAGTGCTTAAAGAAATCACTAGGAAATTAATACAATCTGTGCAGAACCCTTAACCCACTATACCTATTAATTTAAAATGTTATTAAATGCAGTGCCTATCTGATGTCAGAAAGCATGTTTTTCAAAGTGCTTTATTTTCTACATATTCGTAACTACACTTTGCAGAAATGCTAAATTAGGTTTTTACAGTAGCATGGTCTTCTTATATTTTTAGTTTCATTCATCTAATAATTTGGTAAAATTACAGGTATTTTAAAATCAGGTACAAGAAGGTGCCTCCTCCAATTTCTGACAATGCACTGCACAAAATAAGCTATACCCAAGAAAAACAAATGTGTCACCTCATACAAATTTTAGAATCCAAGCCATGATTTTAATGACCACGTTTTTGTGATGAATCTTATGCACTGTATACTTTTTCCTCCATGAAATCAGGCTCCCTAACCATCCCACATGAGCAGGGCATGTAAAGAGCAGCTGAGAAAGTTTTGGTTTGCAATACCAAAAAAATAAAAAAAAACAACACTTTAATAGGTAGGGTGAAAAAGACTACAGGAAAACAAACAAAAAATAAAAAATAAGAATGTTTTCATTAGCCCAGGTTTCATCCATTACAAAGCTCTTCTTTATTTCAACTTTACAGCAGATCCTTAAGATTCTAGAGAACCTGAAGAATCATTTTTTTTAAAAAAGCACTATTTGAAATAAATGCATCAGGTCAAGGTATACTCCTTTGAATGTAATCCATACTCAATTGTTGTCAAGCACACTATTAGGACCTATGCAGCTAGCATTCTGCAAGTTCCATTAACTGCTGCTGTAAAGGGAAATCGCCCGTTTGCTCACTTATTTTCTGAGAAATGGCACCCTAACCCTCAGTTCTCCCTCTGGGAATCAGGGCTGATGTCATGAGTATCAGCTCCTCAGGAAAAGCCAAACCACTCTTAGCTAGAGACTAAAACCTTTCCAACTGTAATATTTAAGTATGTATTTATTCTAGTTGGTATCGGTGCTAATGATTAAAACTGACACTGCCTTTGTGTCTCTTGCTCTGCCAGATTTTAACTGATGAGATGAAATTCCTCATATCATGTTCAGACTTCAATGAGAAATTCCTTCTATTTTTAATAGACATGCTGAGAGAAACTGAATGCTTTATATGACATTAAATTTCTTTTGGGGCAAGCTTTACTTTTGAAAATTTTAGATATTCCCTTTCCAGCTCAGGGACTTGAAGTCCCTCAGACAAGGCTCTGTACTAGAGAAGTGGGTAGACTTTCCAGAGAGCTCAGAAAACCTGCACAACAACTGACAGATCAAACAGACCTTTCACAGATATTAATTTACACACATCTATTAAATCTCTAATGGAGTTCAAAAACCTAATATTTTTGCAGAGTCCATTCATTTTGTAGATGCCTTTGAGAAAAGCTTTTCTATGGATCCATCATCCACAGACAAATCTGTCAAGGGAACCCAAGCCTGGAATTGACCACCCATTCCCCTCAGCCTGGGACTATAGGGACAAAGCCAGAAAATGTCATCTTCAGTGGTGAGTAATAGATCAGGAGCTAAAAGGGACATGGAAGAACCAGTTCAGCCCTTGAGGCAAGTGATGTTGTAACTAAACCCAAACAGGCAGATTGGAGCAAGGTGCCCAAGAGCACTGCAGGAGCAGAAGCTCAGAAAACTGGGAACTGACAGGCAAACTAGGTGAATGAAGAGAAAAAAAAAACAAACAAACTTTGAAAGCTACTTAGGAGCTACAGTGCAAAGGCAGAAAATTAAGAGCATGCACATGTCACACTGGAAGGGGAGCCATCTAATACAAGAGGATTGAAATCTACAGGAGGCAGGACTACAGAGTGAGCATCCACATGCTTGCCCTCCTACCACCCTGCACCACAGCTTTCAAGGTAAGACTGACCCTGCCCTTATTTCTAAATAGCAGCTAAATATAAAAGTGAAAAAAAAAAAAGTTAGAAAAGAGACTAAAATTGCCCTTTCCCCACTAATAATACTTTTCCACTGTAATCGCACTTGAAGCCCATCTCCACATCCCTTTTAACATCCCCATGGGGCAAGAACTATGTACATGCTGGTAGCCCACATGCCAGCTGTCAGCCTGACCAAAAAAAGAAAACACCACACATGTTATTTTAATTATTATCTTAAAGACATATTAATTTGTACCTCTCTGCTCTATACAGCCTCCAATACGTATGAAATCTGTTGGAAATTCTCTTTGATATTTCCTCCTCTCTCCCAAAGCATGTTTGACTAATAGGATGAGGGATTTAAAATTTTTACTCCCAGCTTGGCCAATACCAAAATTCAGCCCCCTGTGGTGATGATCCAAGTTCACTGCCAGTGGACACTGCTACTTGTTGGGGCAAAGTCATAAAATCCTATCCTGCTCCACAGCACAGCCCCTCAACACATCCAAGGGCACTCACGAAAAAGCACATCCAAGAGAACACGTATTTACAAAGCAACAATTTGCGAAGCTTACTTGAACAACACCCCAACTGTCAAGACACATTAATTCTGGTAGGCTGTGGCTGGGGTCTTCAGGCTCACAGCCCTGAAAAAAAACATGCAGAATCTAACAACGCCTGGAGCGTAGCTGATACCTCATTTCTTCTGAGAACTTCTACATATTTATTTCCTAGAACAAAATTTCCCCCATTCATACAGTCAGTGTAACAGTTTCTTTTGTGAGCAAAGCCTCTGCTCCATATGCTTTGGGGCAATGAATACGAAATGGATTTTTCTTCCCCAAACCTGTAAGATTTCACACTTTGCCTGTTCTATTCAGAAGTTCCCATTTTACTTTAATTATAACCTTCCAAAGCAGAGTGGAGAGCGATGTCAGGTTCCTTTGGGGGTCCTAAGGGCTCTTTATCAGCTCCTGCTCATTTTGGATGTCAGGAATTTTAATTACATTTTTGGCCTGTATCAGAAAGTATTTTTTTTTACATTACATAACTCTTTCACCTTCAGAGGATAAAACTAAGAATATCTAGATTTGTTCATGGAAGTTCTCTTTCTTAATACTGTTGAATTCCTCCTCATAAACATAAGCATAAGCATGAACAGTAGAATTTGTACCAACTGACCTACTTCGAGGACATCCCTTCAACAACTGAAAATCAGCTTCTAGCCACTCCGGGAACTACTTTCTCCTACAACTCTTTGAGTATTAGTACTATCTATTAGTACAGTTGCTAATTACAGCACAGGATTTCTGTAGGTACATTTGTTTGCCAGATCGTGGATTGAAATCTGTGCTAATTAACTGCCTCGGGGTGATTGTTGTTCTTATCGCTCGCTTCAACCAAATGGGTCAGATAGCTGGAAGGCCTTTATCATACTTTAAGTTTATATACCAGGTCTTATTTTCCAACATCTTCACATTTGCATCACAAATGTGCCACCAAAATTTAGCTACAGCACAAAACCAATCACAAAACAAGGTGCTTAGCAGTGTTCATGAGAAAGAATTTAGCACATTAAATTCTCAGAGATCTGATGCATGCTCATAAGAAAGTACTAGCCCTGATCTCCTTCAGCATGCTGTATTCCAAGGACAAAACTGGGCTCTTCCTGTAAGGATTACTGCCAAAAGCTTTACACAGATGGAGAAGGTAGGTGTTAGCACATACACAATACAGTGATCATTAAGAGCACCACCAGCAGCTTGACAGCAAACATAAAGAATATAGGAGTACAACTCTGAGATCACGGTACGGAGAAATTTGTTAGCTGAGTATGGATGGAGAGGAAGCATACTGCTACAGAGAAAACTTGTAAGACTTGCTATTATGGGCCATGTGGGTCTAAAATTATTCTACAAGCAAACAAGGTGTTAGGTATGGAAAGCAGCATACGGAAAGCAGCACTGCAGAAGGAGATCTGGACTGCAAGCCAGAGACAGTGTCCACCTCAAGCAAGCAAGCTCAATGTTGAACTATTGTATTGGCATCCAGGAAGTTGAGAACAGGCATGCCTAATATTTGGGTAAAACAACAAACTCAGATAAACACAGAATTGGACAGCAATAAACATTTTAATGAGACTTTGACAACAACTGGGAGACAACTGCTGACTTTGCCTGCCAATGTACTCTAACACAGTCCTGATTACTGTGTGTGCAGGAGCACTTGTGTGCCTGGGGCATTTTATATTTGTTTCAAAGACCACTCCCTAGCAATTTGCGGACTCGCAGTGATTCATGAACCACAGGCTGAATTAACACTAGCCAAAATGAACTATTCAGTCCCTTTTGCCATTTTTACCTCCTGATTCTATGTAGATGCAGCATTTTGCCCATACACTCAGTTACTGTTGTACTAACAGGGAAAAAAGTCGTAACTTCTATGACTTTATTCATAAGACTTTTCATTATGGCATTTTTCCCAAACAACAAGAAGCATACATCATATTTAGTTTGTCTTCACCATCACTGCAATACAACTTATAAGGCATCTCTGAAGAGGTAACTCAGTAATAAGGAAGAAAGAAGGATACATTCTGACAGAAAATGGAAAGAAAGGAATAGAAGAAAAAGAAACAGGAATAGAAAAAGAAAGGACAAAAGTTGAGATTGAAGATGGGGAGCAGTTCAGAGACCCTTTGCTATAAAAGGAGCAGGAAGGAGAAAGCAGGGGAAAAAAAAAGCCAAAAGAGGATGACAAATCACATGCACAGAATTGGAAATAGAAAAAGCTTTCTGACATATCCAGTAAATCAACAGTTGAAATTGTTGGAAAGCTTTGTAGCTGTTGATGGAAATTCTTCCTGTTGCTGGGTGCAAATGACAATGATGGGTGCCCATTAAGTTGCTGACACAGAGTCATCACTGCCCAGTACTGCCAGGCATGTTCCTTAATGCTACAAACCAGGACAGAAAGCAAGCCAGCTGCAGAGTAAAATCACGTACAAACAAGCTACTACACTGATTTATTATTTATTTTCATTAATAATTACTTTTTAAAAAATTCTTAAACTTTTAATACAGTGGCTGTCATGGTTCTCCTCACTCTGTTGCTCCAAAGCAATACAAGAAGTAGGAACACTGCCAGAGAAACTCAGTTCTACCCACTACAGAAGGCAACTGCATTCTGCATAGCTGTTAACCTGCAATTAAAACATAAGACAACAAAGTGGGTTTGCAAAAGCTGCGCACGCTGTTGCTGCCACCACTCACAACATGAGCAGATTGGCTCACAACGTGATGACCAGACCAGTTTACAGTCCTCCTCTAGAAATCACTCCAAGGCACATCACATCATCTATCCCACTTTCAGTGAGCTGACCACAGACAATATCAGGCAGACAATTCCAATTGTTTCAATTTCAAGAGTAGTAGTGGTCTTTTATACTTGGTTGCCTTCCTAGGATCTACTTCTCTCGTCATTAATGATGTATCATTTTCTGGTATGATCAGATGTTACTTTTCTTCATTACATTCTCTCTACAGTGATACTGAATTAACACATCTGCATTCAAACAGTAATTCCACATCTTGCCAGAGACATTAACTTTATTACTGACAGAGAGATAAATTAGAGTTAAAAATGTTACAACAAATGATGATTTGTCAAAAAACAAATGTTTCAAGGAAAAGAAAACATAACCTCAATGTACAAAAAGTATTATTAAAAGAAAAAAAGCCCCACACATATATGGATTCTGGTGATTCCCATGTTGAGCTGCTGGATCCATATCTTTAGGATACTCCACCATGCAGAGTGGCTAGTAACAGTGGGCTCTAGAGCTCCTGCTTTAGATCTGACAATTATTTTGGCTTTCAGGTATTCCCTATTCACAGCCACACAGGTTAGAAATCTGCAGCTAGAGTTGTAGCTCTAGCTGGAGTAACTTACAATTCAGTGGCAAGGAATCTGGAACTGAGAGCACTCAGACTCGGTCAGAGGTGCCCAGATTTTCCAAGTTCCCTGATACACAAATACTTCCCTGTTCTCCTGCCTCCGTCTTTTACCTATCTCCTCAACAGTCAAGATAACTGAGATAATTTTTTTTTATATATATATATTCATCCCACAGACCACAAAAATCAAACATTTAGCCCAAACAATATGAACAATCTTAAGTAAATTACAGTCATCTTCTTGCAGATAAGAAGTTATGAAGGCTCACACACAAGAAGGCATATGCAGCTCGGTGGGGATTAAAAAAAAAAAGATATCAAGAGATGACCAACTTTCAGTGGTTTAACTGAATTTAAAAAAAGTTCACAGACAAGATCTGACTTTATCACTTCAGTTTTCATCATTCATGTGAACCAGGAAGGACTAGAACAAAGTGACCTATTCTTTTAGAAGAAAAAATACAGAGAAACACTGAAGACCAACATGAAAGAGAGATGACTGATGAGATTAGTAATTCTTGGGTAGTAAATAAATTGTTATAAAGGATAATGAAAAGCAGACTTAGAGCAATGTCAGGGTATCTGAGGAAAACAAATAGAAGGTTAACATACCAGTAGAAGACCAAGGAAGTATCTAGTGAGGATCTCTCACAGTGGCTCCAAAAGCAGGGAGGAGGATGGATTTGTGAACAGTGGGAGGGAGAACCTCCAAGTTTACAGTAAAAGCAAATCTGGATCTGGACCTCAGTACTGGGCTTCCAGCTTTAGAAAGGACACTGACCAGCTACACGGGTGTGAAGAGACAAGCAACGTGTAGCCTCAGTACAGCAGGCCTCTTCAACGAGTAACATTCACAGCAGTAACAAAGACAGATGCAGGTGACAGTGTACCCCAGTAGGTAACTTCTGTTCACCCTTTCTCAAGAAAAACACAACATTCATCAGAATTATCAAGTAATAACACAAAGACTTCCCTCACACAATGCAAAAATTAGACTGTGAATTTCATTTCCATACAACTGATTAAATCAGGCATCTGTAGAGAGGAAAAGCACACTCACTTTTTAGTAGTAAGCATAATAATATAAACAGAGACTTCAAATACAATACACATATCCAAACTTCAGGACAACAATAAATATCTAACTAATATCTCCAAGAGGAAGGTTACCCTGCATTTCACAGCTACAGAGTTTATTGCCTTGAAAGAGGACGTACCAGACATGGTCATAGGCCATGAGAAGGACCTCTGCCCTAGTGAACATGGAAAAGAGAACGCTCCTGTTGGAGTATTATTTTCTCAGTCCTTTTCCTTCTCATAAAATAAAAATAAACCAAAAACAGAAGAAAAAAGCAGTTCAATAAATGAAGATTATAAAAGAAAAGAAAAAATTAAATGTTATAAAGCCATTCAAAAACAATAGCAACATGAAGACATCAATATCAGAAATGGAAATACAAAATATTAGATAAATTAAGAGCTTGGTCAGGGTTACGTAGGATATGGGGAATTTATTTTTTTTTCATTTTATCTTTTAAGAAATACCTCATTTTAATATAACTAGAAATAATAAATTATTAAGCCACATTTTGATGATGTTTATTAATTACTTCATCACCAAAAAATGTTAAAAATTTGCAGTGTGACATGAGACATAATTAAAGCAGTTTCGAACAATTTCACCCCATGAATTTCTGCTTATTCCTAAATTTAAACATCCTAATTGGATTTTTAATGAATAAAAATTAGAAATGCTTTTTCAAAACAAATCACGTTCTGAATGTCAATTTATGCTTACACAGTCTATACTGTATCTAAAGAAACAGATGAAGGAACCACTAGACCATAAGAGAAACTTGTTCTCTCTAATCAAAGTGACATTTTTACTATTTCCTTGAATGGGCAAACTTTAGCTCACATCGTTGAGCACCACAGCACAATCCCTAATTATTGTTTCACTTTTTCCAAGTTGTTGTGGGCTATTTTTTGTTTGTTTGTTTTGACAAGGGCTTTTTTTCATTCTTTGTTAAAAAAAAAATTAAGAAACTTTAATCAACCTGAAGTTCTCACCATCGCCCATTTTACAAGGTTTCCATGGTAATATATTCTACCTGTTTGCCTATCTCTTTCTCACTGAGCCTGCACTTTGCCTTGAAGATCCAAATTCTTCCCTAATATCACAAAAAGGATTGATTATATAAAACCACGTTCCAGACTCAGGTTTAGAAAGAAGTAGAACAGGATGCTGATAGCTGAATGCAGAACCTAATGGAAAAAACTATTTGCTTCTCTTTACCAGATGATGCCCATAGCTTAAGGAAAGCTGAAGGGTCATGTGGAAAGTGAGCAGTACCTGCTCAGGTCAGACAAAACCAACAGCAAATGCTCTGTGTTACACGGTACTGGGGAACTGGCTGAGGTGTTGAAGTCCACCACACTCAAAAGGATAACCCCAGAATCTCACTAAAGTCTCAGGAAAAATTCTGCAGTAAAACCTAAGGGTGTCCAAGACCAATCCCAGAAACTATCTCCAGTGTAGTCCAAATAATTGGGACATCAGAAGGAGGGGTGAAGATTACCAGCTCAACTGGTCTTTTACAGATGAACTGCAAATTACAGAATCATTTAGGCTGGAAAAGATCTTTAAGATCACTGAGTCCAATCATAAACCTAAAACTGCCAAGTCCAGTTTGGAACTATTCCACTGAACATGCTTATGTACCTTGCTGCTCACATCTTGATATTAGCTGAGTAGATTTTTTTTACAAAACAAAGATACAAACAAAACAAACAACAAAAAGTCAATTCCTGGGTTCACATGCAAAGGAAAAAAATTGCCTCCTCTCTTCTGTGCAACTGGGCTTACAGATGATGAGACTCCAAATTCTGCAATGGCAAATCAGAAACTAGCTCCTGAAGATCAAACACGCAGAAGTACTTTTATTCTTGTCTACCTTTCAGCACCTCAGTTCAAGAAGGAAGATTTCCATTATGAAAATAATGCCTCTCTCCCTTGATTAGACCTTTATGTTAAAAAAAAATATATTTCTTGAGGATTTTTTTCAGGGAAACCTTCAGTAAGTACATTGTGATGCACCAGTAGACAGGGAAACTAGTACACAAATTAATATTCGTATGGTTAATGACTTGCACACCAACAATCCTTACATTTGCAATACTGAAGTCTGTATACAGAGAAATGCATGAGTATGTTCTGTTAACAGAGAATTATTTTTAAAAACTGACTGTAAAGCTACAGAGCGCTAGAAGAGATTTATAGCACTGTCATATTGCAAAATAATACTAGTTTTTTCAGCTTTTTTTTCCCCCCATTATTTGGCTTACTCCATGTATGGCAACACAGAAATGTAGTTTCTATTTGACATTGGCTTCCTGCTTCTAAGGATGAGCAAAAGGATTTACAATCCTTCCTGTGCATTTCATTCACACCAGTCCAGCTTCTTCCCACAAAAAAAAAAAAAGTGCCTCTTTCTTCTAGTTGTATTTTCTAACTATTAAAAAGAAATCTTGTACACCTTCTGCACACAGGAAAGACTACAGACCAAATTGTTCCACTGACTGAAGAACCAAACATGAGTTCAAACTGAAAAGCAGACAAGACATTTTCTGTGATCTTGCACCAACCACACCTCTGTCCCATTTGTGGCTTTGGTTTGGGTTTTTTTGTTGTTTGTTTGGGGTTTTTTCCCACAAAATAATACCTGCCTCCATGGAAAGAAAGAAAGCTAAGGTTTATAGACCACTGCTGAAGATGAAAAATGCCAACTACCTCAAAACTCTCTCTTCTGGATAAAGCAGAAAACATTATTTGTCTGGGAGTGTTTTATCACTTTCTTTAGAAATGTGAATTTTTATATTATTACTTAAGTTTGCTTTGCCACTTAGTAGGTGTTACTGAATTTTCAGAACACAGACAATTGATCAGAAGTTCATAAAAACAGATAAATAGTAATACCAAATCAAAGTAGTAAGGATTATCCAGAAATACATGTATTTTACATGGCCTAGGAATTAAGGTACAAAGCAGAAAAATTTCATTGCTGCTATTTTTCCAAACACATTTCAATGTCAATTCACAGTAACAGCCCCACAGTGTTTAAAACCCTCATTCTCAACAGGTGATCCTCTCATTTCATCTGACACAGTGCTCCAGTTTCCAAAAGAACAAAGCCCAAATTGCAGCTCTCCCAAATGACAGCAACACAGATAACTTACTGAAATTCTACTTTCTAATTCAACAGAAATTTTTCATGCTACCCTGCTTTGTACAGTAATAATTTCTGCTTCTTCTATTTAAATATACAGTGAAGAAAAGTCTGTGGGTTTTAGGATCTGCGTGATAGAAAAATGTGAAAAAAAAAATCTCCATGTCTTCATTTTGACAAAGATTTTTCCTCCTGCTATGGTACTTAACAGCATTTTTGTGAATCAAATAACTCTGAAAGCACACTGGGATCTCAGACCTGCTCAGGTAAATGGTATGTGTCATTTTTTGGTGATAAAACTGCCAGCTTCAAGTATACATTTTTTACAAATTTTTATTCACAATGTGACATTTTTCAATGAGCAGAAATGAAAAGTTTTTCCATGAGAAAATAGAAAAAAAGAAAAGAAAGCATCTTGCAGTTCCACACATATAACTTCTCTTCGAACAAAGAATATGAGGAATAAGCAAAGGAATACCACCAAAGTAGAATACATTTTATATGGTTTCTGAGGGGGGGGGAAAGAAAGGTCTTTAATAAAAAGGGATAAAAATGTAGGATATTTTAAATCACTTTTACCATCTTTCTTATTCGCCCCAAAACCAATATTAGCACATACCACAAGAATGGTCTTTAATTAAGAAAATAAATAGTTTCTTTTTAGAATTACCCTTTGATCCACTCAAGCATGTAAGTTATAAGCCTAAATGTAAAGCACCTTGACTTCAAAGACATTATTTGTTCTCAAGTACCCACAAATTTCAGCAGCAAAGGTTTCAGTTGCCTTGACTTAGAGACCTTTTTAAGATCAGCATCAAATGAACTGGGACCATATGCATTATCCATTCACAAAGTTAGAGCCTAACAGTTTCCTGAGAGTCATGATCTGATCCAGAAAAACGAGCATTTTTAAATACTTCTCTGGATTAGTGATTCCATATAGGACATTTTGCTGGTTCAAGTCTTTCACATTCAAATCTTGCTGATAAACAGATCTCTGACATATTATCAATTTATGACAAATTGTTGGTTTTCCTTTCAATCCTTACTGTGCTATCGATTGAAGTAAAATGATTAGTATCCAATTATCAACCAGGATGCACATGCAAATAGCATAAATTCTGGTTTTGAACTTGAACAACTCAGATTCAGTACAACAAGCTAAAAAAATTCTGTTTGAAGAATATTGTCACAAACCATGACTTCAAAACAATTCCAGGAACAGACCTTCATTTTTACTCACTG
>VWZY01007195.1:383224-394117 GCA_013399075.1 Chloroceryle aenea | reverse complement strand
CCCAAAAGATATATCTACAGTAATATAGCTTCATGTAATACTTACCTACTAACCTGATCTTCAGCAAAACCAGAAAATAGAATATACAGCTAGCAGCTCTTCTTTTTCTTTGGTTTGAAAGATTTATATTTAATGACAGAGGGCAAGCCATCTGAAAATTAAGGTTCTTTCCATATTAAAGTGTTCTGAAAAGCAAGAATCAGTTCACGCTAAATATTTAAACAAATAGCAGTGAACAGACCTAAAATGTGTCTAAGCAGAATGATGAACGAATACAATATAGAGGGGTTTTTTGTTTGGTTGGTTTTGTTTGTGTTTTGTTTTTGTTTTTGTTTTTTTGTTTTTGGGTTTGGTTTTGGTTTTTTTTTTCAGTTTTTGTTTGTTNGAAAATAAATAGTTTCTTTTTAGAATTACCCTTTGATCCACTCAAGCATGTAAGTTATAAGCCTAAATGTAAAGCACCTTGACTTCAAAGACATTATTTGTTCTCAAGTACCCACAAATTTCAGCAGCAAAGGTTTCAGTTGCCTTGACTTAGAGACCTTTTTAAGATCAGCATCAAATGAACTGGGACCATATGCATTATCCATTCACAAAGTTAGAGCCTAACAGTTTCCTGAGAGTCATGATCTGATCCAGAAAAACGAGCATTTTTAAATACTTCTCTGGATTAGTGATTCCATATAGGACATTTTGCTGGTTCAAGTCTTTCACATTCAAATCTTGCTGATAAACAGATCTCTGACATATTATCAATTTATGACAAATTGTTGGTTTTCCTTTCAATCCTTACTGTGCTATCGATTGAAGTAAAATGATTAGTATCCAATTATCAACCAGGATGCACATGCAAATAGCATAAATTCTGGTTTTGAACTTGAACAACTCAGATTCAGTACAACAAGCTAAAAAAATTCTGTTTGAAGAATATTGTCACAAACCATGACTTCAAAACAATTCCAGGAACAGACCTTCATTTTTACTCACTGTGTATTTTACTTTACTACTACTACAGCATGCCACAAAAAGTACATTTTTAAGTATCATGAAAATGCTTACCTTTAACCTTGAAAGCCCTTAAATGTTTGTAACTATAACCATGGGTATCCTAATTGCACAGCAATAATCTGCAATTCAGTACAAACTTCCCAGAATATTATGGAGCACTCGCATAGCTGCATAAAATCCAGAATTTGCCAACCAGGACATTTAGAAGATCCAAATAAACATACTGGATTTTCATTTTAATAATTGAAAGCAAAACCAAACAAATTACACAAAGACACTTTATGTAATTATTACAGGCAGTTAGCACTAAGGAAATAATAAGCAAGACTTGAAACAAGTCAATTAAAGCCTACTTTTCAATACTTTTCTTCAGAGCATCAGCCTAAACACCAAAGAGTTCTTCAGTTTCAAGGAACAGGCCATCATTCTATTTTTTCTTTTTATGATGACTTCTTTCTTTGCAGTTAAAGAAATNTTTGGTTTTGGTTTTTTTTTCCAGTTTTTGTTTGTTTTTTAAAAAAAGGCAAACACAACCAGAGGTACCCATGTGTGCCTGAATCCGTGGGCATGTGAAAGCAACACCTTAGGCATACCGGAAATTTCAAAAACTTCAGGGTTAGTACCTTCAAGCCAGACAGAGGAAGTAAGAGAGCCCGTAAGGAAAGCCTGATTTTGTGCATCATTTTTGTCAGCACTGGTAATAACAGGAAAGTCTGAGAATACTCATACTTGGGAAGCCTTATAACATTCAAATCCAGATAAAATGAAACTTAAATTACAGGATGTGTTGGCTCACAAAAAAAATATGAACACACAAAAAACACCAGACATGTTTTAGTACTTTGTGCTTCAAGTGCAAGGAAGGCATTTGGGTTTGGGTTTTTTTTGGTACTAATAATGTTTCTGAATTTAGTAAGTTATTGATTCACAAGAGCTACAAGCATAAAGCTACTGAATTATCCTTTACACATTATCCATTTCATTCTTTCTCTCCCCTCTCCATGCAGCCACCCACACCCCAGCTGAAAGCATTTAATCAACTGCTTCACTTTTGACATGCAAATCCTGCAAGTTTATCTGGCTCCTGCACATTTTGCAAACAGTTCTAGAAAGAGGTGAAGTTAAAAGCACTACAAATTATAATTTCAAAATATACTTCTGTAAGAGAGGAGACACATTTCCTCTGTCCTGCAAAATTGTGATGTACACAGAATCTTTTATAAAAGTTTACTGAAGGCCTACATCTTACATGTTTGGGAAAGGTTAGTATTACCAAGAAAGTCAAACAATTTACAAGTATACTCCTCACAAAATTGTAAGTTTTATCAAATAAATAGGGTATTTTAAAAAGGCTTGGGCTCAATTGTCACCACATTCAAAAATATTGTAGCACTAACAAAACCACCAGAAAACGTAAAACCACAAATGAGTAAAACTGGCAGATACATGCCAAGAAGGAAACATATTTTGGGGCAATTATTTTCTCTGACTTTTCAGAGAGAGCTTGTACTAAGAAACAGCTTCCGCTAACAGCTACAAGGGCTCACTAAATTCTCTCACACAAGTGAATTAACCTCCAGAATCCAGCAACACTGCATCCATTTACCAGGCAGTGAATTTCACTCCCCAGAGTATTTTCTGTGTGACTACCTCGCTACTTTCTGCCCAGCTGTTGTGTAAATAATCCAATCCTAGCACAAAACCAACCCAAATACCTCACTAAACATGCCACTAAAACTACATTTTTGTCAGCATAGTAAAATGGTGTGTTTATTCCACAACAGCCTCATCTCAGACTCAGATCCCAATCCTGTCATGCGGAGTGCAGGTACAAATGAGGACAAAATATTTGCAGTTACTAAAGCTTTACAGAGATTTTGAGAATCGAGAGCATAGCAAGGAGCTTGATGCAACTCACTTGGGGAAGCTCCTCTTTGCAACTGCAATACAAAGGACACAGTATCTGGTCCATGAAAATGATAATCCAAATAGAAAAAGAGTATTATAACACAAATAGTCCTTCAGTGTGTTACTCGTATTTTAATAACAACTTTGAGTAAGACCTCCCTGCCATCAGAAAACACCACTGTACTGAAGCACTGGCACTCACTATTCCACAGACCCAAGGCACCTTCTTTTTCCTGCTTAAGCAGTACTTACTTATCCCACAAAGTTGACTGCTATTAAAGGATTTGCCACAATGTTAGCCATTACTATCCCCCCTCAAAAAACTACCAGTAATTGCTCTTCTTTTGTTTTTCTCATAAACATTGTCCCACTGCAGAAGCTAAACTGGCAAACAAGCCTTGGACTGTGGAACACCTGGTCTCCATCACAGGCAACTGCAGAAAAGCTGGCATCCCTCCTCTTGCTAACTGATATCCATAGAAACAAAAAGCTTGAAACACGAGGAATCATCTCCGATCTGTCTCAGCTAAACACATGCTCCAGTCACTTAATACATTCTTCCTTTTGTTTGTTAAATGTAAATGTGCTGGGTTTAATTCACTTTACAATGTGGATTTGAGAGATCAGATCCCACTGTACATTCACCTACTGTGAAACTGCTTCAGGGAAGCAAGTGCTGCACCACCCAGTGTGGCTCACTAAAAAAAAACAAACCACCACACATTTTATGTAGTGTTTGCCTTCTTAGGAACGTTACTTACTAGGAGGACACATCCTGGCAGTACTTTACAACATTCCAAATACTGTCTGTTAATAAGAGAACAACTGTATTCACTTATTCAATTAGCACCCCAGAAAATAGTGGCATTAAAAAGTCAGCCTCATCTCATCCCACTAGTAAAAAAAAAAATATATGAATAAGTTTCATTGACAGTTATTTTTAAACTGCCATCATTATATTTCTACCTTTAACTATATTTCAGGGAATAAAGAAATTCTGTATTTTTGAGAAAAGAGGAAGAGGAGGGAAAAAAAAAGCTAAACCTTAGCAAGACAACAGTGGAACTCCCCAAATGTCTGTGGGATCCTAATATGTAAAGAGGGTGGTGAAACTATTAAAATATTCTCTGCGCTATCCCTGCAAAGAATCAAACACTTCTCAGTGTTGATTTTCACTGACTACAGGAAATTAAATAAGGCCCCAAAAAGATTGAAACTTTGTCAGTCATGCTTGTCTTTCTCAATTCATGTGGTAATTTCCAAAGAGAGAAGAAAATAAATTCCACATGAAACACCTATCACAATTGTCAGCTCCTGCTTGCCTGTTTTCTCCTTGCACATTCTCTTTAAAATACTTCAACAGTAAGCAAAGAACATTGCTTCTAACTTGTGATGCAGAATCAATGAAAAGCAGAATTAGTACTGATGACTTAAAAAACAAACAACAAAAACAAACAACCAAAACGAAGAAAAAACACACCAAAAAAACCTACACAAACCAACCAAAAAAACCAACCAGACTCATTCAGAGCCATAAAACCTGGCCAGGCTGTACCGCAGGACATGCCAGAATGGTTTGTGTTGCCCAGCCATGCAGCACAGCCTGTGCCAGTGGGAAGAGGAAGCAAAAAAGAAGTGGGAGAGTGATACAGGAATCAAGATTACTTGTATCCAACATAAATATTACTAAACATTACTATTTTAGCCTTAATTCTACAGGGTCTCACACTCCTCTTACTAGACTGAAACACTGAGCAGGTGATAGCCCCATCCCTACCCACACAGGATGCTGACATCTCATTAGTCTGTTTTGCATGTGAGGATGGACAGTACTCTGACATTCCAATGTGCATAAATTCAAATCGCTTAGGAAAAACTCTCAATTCCACATCCACAATCGTTAAGATCCATACAGACAACTGCTGACTCAGTGCATCCTTTTCCATAAGCACCAGCATGATTATACAAGGCTTAGACACAAGCCTCGTAGAGAAGGTGTACCATCAAGCCTTGCCTATTGCAGTCAATTGAGTGCCACTCAAAAGAGGAAGAAATCTTGCAAAGGACAAAACATTTCCTGTCTATAATTAGTATTTTGTTATTAAGGTATCTTTTATTACTAGTGTTCTCCAACTCTTCATGGAGAACTTGGAGCAGTAGCAGCTCATGTAATTTTGAAACACACAAGAAACCTATAGTAGAGATATAGATATGTGTTGAGATTAAAGTTGCCTGCATCTAAATTACTGAAGGAACTAACACTTAAGTTCCTGTATTTCATATCACGCCTGTCTCTAATGTTTCAGTGCATGAGAAACTCTGATACAGAACTTGTGTTTAGAGCTTATACCTTTGACAGCTCCCACATACTTGCAAAAGCAACTGTGCCCGTCAGTGGTAAATATTGCTAGTGCTTCAAATTCTACATGGTGCAGTTCTTTGAGGGAAGCTAGAGTGTTTGCTACCATATCAATAAGTCATCACTTACTGCTGGAAAATAATTTTTGATTAATATTAGCAAAAACTGCTTAGCCTCTGGGGGAAAAAAAAAAACCAACCACCGCAGAATTGTTTCTTTGCACCTAGTATCTCACATTTTCTTTCTGTATGGGGAGAAAAACCCTTGGTTATGACCCAGACACAGCAGACAGTCATCTCCCAACAGTCAGTGAAGACAGTATCTTCATGAAGACTCTTAAAACATTTATCAAATTCTCTTAATACCATGGGTCATAAAATGTTGTTAACTTGGCTGTGCAGACCAGAAGAGACAGAGAGGCTTTTTGCTTATTCTTAGTTCCTTTCATGCTAAAAGGGCACCAGGGAGCAATTGCTGCCTGCTTTCTACCCCAGTGTTAGAGCCCTGCTGGGTCCCAGCTGGCTTTGAGAGAAAGAATGAAGAAACTGACAGAGTACTTCTGTTCTTTGCACTCTGATGAAAACCACCTCTAGAGTATCATCCTATCCCATCTGGAAAATGGTCTTCCCTGGTGTTCAGTTTAGCAAATAGAGAACGAGCAACTGTCCAAGACACTGTTCAGTCAGACTGAGGTAAAAAGAAGTCTTGACAAGGGACAAAATACATACTGTTTGTAATTAGTGTTTTTTTTATTAGTGTTTTGTTATTTAATTACTAGCATTCTCCAATTTGAGAGTAATAGTTTCAGATGCTACTGGAGGACCAAAAGGGAGCTAGTTAAGCCAGCTTCCTATGTCAGCAGCTAAGATAGGGTAATATTGTATTCCAGTTTTTGACTTACCACTGTTATTTATGACTTCACATTTCATAGCATAACTAACCAAATGTCCCAGTTGTTCACTCACTAGCTATCTGTCTAGACTCTGTATCAAGGCTAGGCAATGCCTTCACTGGGGTAGCAATGATCTTCCAAGCACCTCTCCAAATACCCAGTACCCATCCCTAATACCCAACCGTGATTCTTAGGGCTGCCATTGTAAGCACATCCTCTCTTCACAAAAGGTTTTCTGTCATCACCTTTATACTTTATCATTTCAGAAGGCATGTGACACAAATGAGAAGACAGATAAAGACAGACCGAGAGCCTTTGCACAACATTTCCAATCCTAGGTCATCAGTTCTGTTTCTGAGGACACATGTAAGTGTCTTATTAGACCAGAACTTAAAATACAATGAACAGTCACCCTCAGCCTTCTTTACTGAAAATATAAGCTAATTTTTAACATGCACCTGGAAAGATTATGAAGCATATACTGTTAAAGTGGCCTCATTTAATCAGATGCAAATTGCCAACCTGCAATAACACAATTCAGTTCAGTAACAGGCCCATACCTCTACCTTATCTGAGAAACTGATTCTCTTCCAGCGTAAGATGAGCAGACAAGCTCACGCAGCAGTAACCTCAGGGATAGATGCTTGCTGTCAAAATATCTTCCATGAGAACACACTTGGTTTGTATTCGAGGCAGGATTCACAAAATAATTGCTTCTTTTTTTCCTCGAGTCTTGGGTTTTAAAACATTTCCTAGGGTTTCCTTTAAAATGCTTCCTAAAGTTCACCTAATTTCTGACTGTCAAGAACTGTGATAACAGATGGAAGAGCAGAAAATAAAAATACAGTCTTTCCTTCTTCCTTGATATAACTGGGCTACAGTGTTAGGCATAGAGGCAGAGCAACTGTGAAAGGCACAACATTTAAAAAACAAACAAATGAAACCCCATCAAGACCAAAGTATACATAAATGCATTCTTAAAATTAATAACCTTGTACATTAAGGGATCTCAAGCAGTCCCATAGTGAACATACAAGACATACAAATACTATTTTCTGTTCTCCTGTCAAACTTGATCAGCCATAAAGTTGAAACAGGAGTTCCATAAAATGCTTTCATTTAACTTGATTGGAAGGGATATTGAAAAAAATTAATTCCAGGAACATTTTTCTTCTCAAGCTATTTGCTTAGATATCACCTCAAAAAGTGGTTTAGATGGTTTATAACAAGATTTGATTTAGCTTCTTAGGCAGAAAATTGGGGAGGGGGGAAGTGTGCCCTGAATTTTAATGACTCTGTCTTATACTGCTAAGTCTTCCTATGTCATTTTTGAAATGACAGGTTTACTGCATCAGGTGTATGCTACAGTTCTCTTCTTCACAGAGCACAGTTCCTGTTCTCTGAAGGAGGGGACTCTGTGATAGTGGTGGTGGCGGAAGGCAGAAGCAGCACAGCTGCTCCAGAGGGCTGCTCAATTACGGAGTGGGCAGCACAAAACCAGTAACTATTGCAGCATGCATTAAAAAATCAGCTATCCATATTTTAAATATGGTTTTAGTCTATTAAAAAAAAAAAAAAAGCACAGTAAGATTTTTTTAGTTGGTGTAAGCATTCCACAGAATTTCTGCAGTGAAGACACCTAAAAAATCCTTGTTGAAATACGGCTGATTGCCCCCGCTTGGAAAAGAACCTTCTCCACAAGGCATTCTCACAAATGCTAAACTCTACATGCACATGCACACTCTGATGCTTGAAATATTAACCCAGGTTACTCTCCTTTATTCAGGGTATCAATTATTGCCAAGGTGAGCCAATAGAGTTGACCATGTCTCTCTGCTACTTCATTTCAGTAAGACCAGCCAATTTCCATTAGCAAAATGCCAATTTTGTTGAGTTTTTGGATAACCTCCATTTCGGCACATGACTTGTAGGAACAAAGACAGGCTGAGCTAAGGCATTCATCATGAAAGGGGGGCTCTGAAGCAAGGAAGGGGCAAACAAAGATACTGATAAACTAAAATAACCCTGCTTGGAGCAAACCCCACACATCTGCACATGGATATGACCGCAACATCCCAGCAGCTACGCACATCAAAACGATAAAGCTCTTCCAATAGTTTAAATTGAGCCCTCGCACCAGAAAGACACTGCTGCAGTAGCACCACCATCCAGCTCCTGACACGCTAGATGAACCAAGCATGAGGGGAGACAACAGCTTTAGAAGTGCTCCCCAAAACAATGCTGCATTTGGGTGGAGACACGACTATCAATACCCAGGGAACCTTTTATGCTGCCTCAGGGCTACAGCAAGATTCCCACACAGCCCTCAGATCCCCTCTAACAAAGCCACCCACCTCAGTGCCCAGATCTTCCCCCCTTTCCACAGCTGAGGACATAGGGGCCTATATATATATATATAGGCTATATATATATAGCTTTATACAGGTACATGTGTAGTATGCAGACCTTTGAGGGAGAGGCTAAAAAGACTGTGAAGTTTGAGAGGTAAAAAGCCTGGGGAAATGTGCTCTGTACTAACCACTTGTGGCTCACCATAGGGAAATTTTTCCTTTCCCATTTTTTCCAGCACCTTCAGTGACCTCCCCTCTTCTAGTTCAAACCTGCTGTTACAACAACACTAGAAATAGAAGCTGCACAGTAACTGTTTATTATGACAAAGAAGGGGTGTACAGACTGTGGATACAACAAACTGAGACTGAAGAGGAAAGCCTGCAGGAAACCACAGATGAAACAGGACTATTTAGCTACTCCCTTGTTTTCTGAGGTTTGTTTGATTTATGGTTGGGTTCTGGTTTGTTTGTATCATTTTTATAGTCCGTTTGGGAGTATTCACCACCAAGAAACTTCAGCACCAAATTAACTGCGGAGAGTTTTGTGTTGTTATACTACAAAATCACTACTGGTCAGTCGGGGTGGTGTTCATGGGGTTGAATAAAGACAAGCACCTCTCACTAGAAGAAAACACTAAACAACCAGATTACAGGTACATAAAATCAAAGAAAATGCACATGCATTAAATGTTTCTTATTCTTAAATTCCATATAAATATTATCCAATATACAAATGCATTTGGGACGGATGAATAAATGTCTATTTTAGATGCTATATATGAGTGTGCTTGTGTATGTGACATAAGTAGAATTTATGTAACTAAATATTTCACATTCAATTTACTCCATATCTAAATCATAGAAAGTCACTGGCAGTGATTAACAGTGTTATTTTAAAATACCAGCATTTACATTTACCAAAGTGCACTGAGAATCGCACAATGTACATCAAACGCTCTGGAGTAACCGAACAGAAATATTTTCTAGAAACAGCAGAGGGGGATGTTAGCACAACTGGCTTTGAACCAGAATTTAACTGTATCTGTGATTGCCTTTTAACTCAAAGCCATACTAAACTCCTACATTAGCCAAAGATGCACCTTCATTTCAGTACTTCACTGGCCATTTTTCTGGAGAGTTTGAAAGCTTTATTTCATCTGTTCTCTATACTAAAGGACTACTAAATTCAACACTGATTATTTTCACCATTGAATATTTTTCCAAGTCTAAAGCAGAAAAGTTCCAATAAATGGAATCCTGCTAAATTACTAGCTAAACTTGAGCAATATACAATGCAACATACTTCAGAAGGTAATCATTTACTTTAGGCACAAAATAGCTTTTTTATTTACACAGTGGAAATACAATAAAGCAAAGCACCAGTGGTAGGACTATTAACATATAAATCTATCCAGCTTCATAATGAAGATGGAAGAGATTAAATAGAAAATAGGAATAAACAAGAACTGTTCAGTTTTCTAACTGGTATTAAAACCATCAGAGCAAAACCACTACCACTGTTTATTTGGTGTAAAGACAAGTCTGCATGCTACAGCTCATGACACAACCTTTATGCAGAAAAAAATGAGAAAAACTTTCCAGTTTCTGACATAGACAGATTAAACACCTTCTAAAGTTTTCTGATATGTAAAAGCATCTGATATATTTTGACAACTGTAGTCCATCCTACTTCTGCAATTCCTCAGCTACACAGACTCCTGATATAAAGGAGTATGGCCAACAATTTTAATAATGATGGTATTTACTTAAAGACTAAAAATCTGGCTTTTCACAGCTGAAATACCTGCTCCCGTTTCAGACACTATTTTTATAATGTCATTTGTTTGCAAAGAACTTCCCATTAGGTATCGGATTTACTAGTCAGAAGCACGGCAGCAGTTCTGCAACAGACCTCCACCTCCAAAGCAAGGGTAGAATACTTCTTGCACAGAGCAAACAAAACGTCCTTCCTTGTTAATGCTCGGCGAATTTCTGACCCTAGCAGCAGAGCTATCTATCCAATACCGCGGCGACCAAACCCAAATGTCCTACTTCAGGGCTCCATACACTACCACAGAATTAAGGAGCTGTAAATCAAAGGTACAAGACAACAGTCATACCTGAAAGTTCCCAGGTCTAAATGGTGGACTAGCCTTTTTCCCTTTGATTCACAGTCTAAGGACAGAGCAGTGGCACGACAGCCTCCCATGAAGGAAGCCCTCTTTGAGGAAACGGCAAAGTTACCTTTCGATTAGCATAAACAGACTATTTATTTTGAGAAGCAACCAAAAGCTATCCGCCTTCTGACAGCACCGACCCCGGCGCCGGAGCGCAGGGATCCGAGACCACTCCTCGGCCGCTGGCATGTCTGGTGG
>VWZY01007195.1:355711-382435 GCA_013399075.1 Chloroceryle aenea | reverse complement strand
CGTCCCCTTCGCGATTCCCGACTGGCGAATTTGCCTGCACCTAAACGTGCCAAAGCTACGAAACGGTTAAAATACAGGCATGCTCCCAAGGAACGGCACCGGCGGCCCCTTGATCAAATAAACCAGAATTTGCACCATAAAGAGTCCGGGGTTGTGACAGTTTGGATTTCTGTCATTACTACAGACAATTCTGTAGGACCTTTTGACCAAAAGACCTCGAATCCCAGCGTTCAAATTGTTTCTGACACAACCATGTCCTAATAGGAGACTAATGCTGAGGTGATTAAATATTCCTTGTATTTTTTTACAGAAGAAAAAACACTCTACCAATTCAAAGTGGCAGGTTTGAATGGTATTTTAAAATAATGATAGTAATAAAAGGGAAGCTTTTTTTTTTTCCCAAGGCAGTTCAGCTGCAATATGAGCTTCCTCCTGCCTATCAGTTCTGTGGTGATTATTTTTGTACTGTCTGTCATTTCCTCATATTTATAGAAATCATGCAATTTTACATGGCCAAACACCTACATGTGAATCCTTCATTCAGATAAAAATTTGAAGGGTTTCCTGGGTTTAATTTCTCCTGTAAACATAATGACTGTTTCCCGACACAGCATTTTTCTGTGTTGAGGTTGTGCCAGCGTGTCAAGCAGAAGGTTTGTCTCATGAAAACCCCTTGATTAAAATCCCATTAATGAGGGCTGCATCTACTGTCTTTCCTTGACTGCACTTGGACCGTGGTCCCATCATTGGTTAACATTGCAGTCATGAGTGGCAGGATCACTGAGCAGTACGAGTGTGTTCCAAAAAAGGAATTAGCATATCCTGGATTTCTGCTGAATTACAAGTATAATCACAGAATCATAGAATGCCTTGTGTTGGAAAGGACCTCGAAAGGTCATCTAGTCCAATCCCCTGCAGTGAGCAGGGACATCATTGATCCTGATAAGGAGATAGAATGCACGCTCAGTAAGTTTGCAGATAAGACCAAGTTGGGTGGGAGTGTTGATCTACTTGAGGGTAAGGAGGCTCTAGATAGGGACTTGGACAGACTGGATCGATGGGCCAAGGTCAACTGTATGGGCTTCAACAAGGCCAAGTGCCAGGTCCTGCACTTGGGCCACAACAACCCCAGGCAACACTATAGGCTTGGAGAGGAGTGGCTGGAAAGCTGCCTGGCAGAAAAGGACCTGAGAGTACTGATCGACAAGCAGCTGAATATGAGCTGTCAGTGTGCCCAGGAAGGCATCCTGGCTTGTATTAGAAATAGTGTGTCCAGCAGGACCAGAAAGGTGATTTTTCCCTCTGTACTTGCCATTGGTGAGGCCACACCTCAAATACTGTGTCCAGTTTTGGGCACCTCAATACCAGAAAGACATCGANAATCTACCCTTCTCTAGTTTAAAATCATTGCCCCTCATCCTATCATTACATGCCCTTGTAAACAGTCCCTCCCCAGCTTTCTTGTCGGCCCCCTTCAGGTACTGGAAGGCCACAATAAGGTTTCCCCTGAGCTTTCTTTCTCTTCTCCAGGCTGAACAACCCCAACTCCCTCAGTCTCATAAGAGGGGTGTTCCAGCCCTCTGATCATTTTCATGGACCACCTCAGGACCTGCTCCATCAGGTCCGCATCCTTCCTTTGTTGAGGGCTCCAGAGCTGGATGCAGTACTCCAGGTGAGGTCTTGACAGTGCAAAATGGCAGAATCACCTCACTCAATCCACTCGCCACACTTCTTTTTATGTAGCCCAGGATGCAATTGGCCTTTTGGGCTGCAAGTGCACATTGTTGACTCATGTACAGCTTCTCGTCCACCAGAACCCCCTAGCCCTTTTCCACAGGGTGGCTCTCTATCAAATCCTCCCCCATCCTGTATTGATAATGATTGTTCTGACCCAGGTGCAGGACCCTGCACTTGGTCTTGTTGAACCTCATGAGGTCCACCTGGGCCCATTTCTCCAGCTTGTCCAGGTCCCTCTGGATGACGTCCCATCCCTCTGGTATATCATTTGCACCACTCAGCTTGTTGTCAGCTGCAAACTTGCTGATGGTGCACTTGATCCTGCTATCTACATCACTGATGAAAATATTAAACAGTACTGGTCTCAGTACAGACCCCTGAGGGACACCACTTATCACTGTTCTCCATCTGGACTTTCAGCCATTGACCATTGCGCTCTGGATGTAACCATCCAGACAATTCCTTATCCACTGAACAGTCCACCCATCCAATCCATATCTCTCCAACTTGGCAAGGAGGAGGTTGTGGGGGACCATGTCAGAGGGCTTGCAGAAGTCCTTATAGATGACATCCACAGCTCTTCCCTTGTCCACTGATGTAGTCACTCCACTGTAGAAAGCCAGGTCAGGGAGGACTTGCCCTTAGTGAAGCCATGCTGGCTGTCTCCGATCATCAAGATCATCATAATTAAAGTTGCTTTTGCTGGCAACTCTCTCGCTGCCTGTGACAGAAGAGGTGATATGAGATCTAGAATTAAATCCAATGGCATGAAGATAACAAACAAAAACATTTTACCAAGTCAGAAATGTCGAACTGGGTTTAGGTCAGGTTTGAATTGTGTGACCACTGATATTTTTGTTTCATTATTGGGGGTGCTATATTTGGACTCCTGCATCTTTGAACCACTGTCTTATGTCATTTCTTCAAGAAGAGACATCTTTATGTTAATATTCTCCTTCCTTTCATACTCCCCTTACTTAAATTATGTTGTTTTTTTTTAATTTGTATTTCTAAAGAAAAATGTGACTGTGCATGTGAATTTCTAAGCATTACAAAACAATGATCTCTAGACAGATTCTTTGTTCACAGGGTAAAGCTTCCCGAAGATCCCTTTGGAGCGGAGCAGGCAGAGCAACTGCACTGCCTGAGGCAGGTTCAGAGGAAAGAGAGGGGCACAGGTTTCTGCCGCTGCCGAGCCCAGCAGGCACTCACACAAGGAGCAGGTGCTGAAAACTGTCCCAAGAGCTGCCAGAGAACACATAGCCAGGAAACGGGTTTCAAGGCAATGAAGTGGATTAGAAGCCACAGAGCTACTTTTAAAAAAAATACTTTGGCACTAACTCTCCTAACCTCTGCCATTTCTTAAAAGCAAAGTGGGCTTTCAAGTGTTATGGAAAAAAATAAAACTTCAGATGATGGTGTGTCATCCGTGTCCTAAATCTTACCTACTATCTCTGATGTCCAGCTGGTACTCCTAGCCTTTCTTTCCATTATGAATGAAAAAAATACAAACACTGAGCCTTAACATTGTAGTTCTGATCCTCCAGCTGATTTTTTGACAGCCCTGGAGTTCTGTAAAATTGCGGGTCAGAGGAATAGAGTAGCAGATTGCCCTACTCTTCAGTACAGGATAAGCCATTTTCTAGCTATTTTTTTGGAGTGCCCTCACTTTGAATGTGAATAAAAATTCCTTAGGACTGAATGGGGGATTTTTCAAGGTCCTGCAGGAGTCACAAAATCCCAGCTGCCGAACTGGATTTGCTCCAGAAATGGGTTTCAAAATGAGGGATAAGTCCTATTTTTTCTAAATATCACTGGCTTCTCAGGAATAAGTATACTACATATTAAATAGCTCACAATATTCACATCGAGTGGAATGTGAATGCTTCTCTCCGCCTTATACAAGACTTTACAAATAAATCCTTTTAAGCAATGACACTCTGTAATTCCCCATTCCTGTGCTACAGGAAAAGCTTGCATGGGTGCCTGGCTCAAGTTAATTTAATTGCATTCTCTTACTCACATGAGCTGCTCTACACTGAACAACTGCTTCTGCTATCCCAATGCTAGTAATGGAAGAAAGCGGTCACCTGATTTAGATGTGCACTTTATGGTGAATATATCACACCAGCAGCATATAAACTTCCTGCCAGTTCTTTTCTGTCTACAGCTTTTTCCCCCAGAGAATTTTAAATTAATTGAATTTTGATTTTCAAGGAAGCACTGTTTCTTCTTACTTGATGCTGCAGTGTGGAGGTCATCTGAAGCATGTATAATAACACCCTAGAATTAATCGAAGCAAAAGAAGTCTAATATTCCCAAGGAACAGTTTTATTCTGAGTGTTCTAAAGAATAGTTGGTTTTATTTTATTTTTTATTTCCTGTTCTTATTTAGACCCTAAAAGGTAGGTAGGAGAAATATGCAGATGATGAGGCTGAGTGTTCTGTTCTGGAGGACTGGAATGTATATCAGTAACTGCAGATCTGCACCAACAATTAGCTCTCAGTTACATGAGTTGCCTCAGCTGTGAATCTTTAAACTTCACTTTTTGTCTCAGTAACTGACACTCGATATCCATATCTGCATACATGTTTGTGATTAAAAAGAAGTGGTAAGGAGAATATCTCCTGCAAATAAAAATCAAAAATGGCCTAAAATAACTTTGATAAGAGCAAGATATTACAACTTCTACAGGTCTTTGGTCCTTCAAGTCCTGGAAAACTCTGTAACATTCTGAATAAAAGGAAAATGCCTGAATCTCTTAAATTATTCTTGCTGGCTCCGTAGTATTTCCCTGTGCCACCTCAGAGGAAAGAAGGCTTGGTTCTGATTCTTTTAGCTGGACCAGTGAACAGTGTGTGCCTGCGACTGACGTATTCCTGCTATGGGTTACATAAATGTGTATGAGGCACATTCAAACGTGATGTCGTTTCATTAAAAAAGTGATACCCATCTTGCCAGAACTGAGAACCAGGCGGACCAGAAAGGCATTCTATACAGTATTATCTTCCCTGCACACTGCTCTTTTCTTTTATCTTCTCTTTCTTATTTTCCTTTTATTATATGTGCCTTATCTTGAAAGCTATTTGTCACATTGCTGAACATCACATCTAAAAGTTCATAGATGAGACATAAGGAATATACCAACAGTTAAATTTCTATACATATTTTAGCACTTTTCTTAACAAATGATAAGAGAAAAATAGTAGGACATCCTGCCACAGAGCAGTAGTCGTTTACTCTCAGCCCCACTGGGGAGCATCCACCTTAAGATAGTACAGAAGAGAAGGTCCATTTTGGTTGCTCTGCTTGTGGCCCTACAAATCTCTCACCTTAGCACAGTAGCAGACTTCAGCAGGAGAGGAGGATGCCTGAGCCTGCCTGTGAAAATGGGCCCCTCAGGAAGTTAAGACTCTGGTTACCTGGTCTGAAGTCCCAGACAGAGAAGGCATTCAGCAGCTCTGCCTTCTTCACATCCTCTGTCTCCAGAGCACCCACCTCATTCAGCAGTGGGCCTACGTTCCTTCTAATGTTAGTTTCGCCAGCAATGTCTTTGAAGAAGCCCTTTCTGCTGTCCTTGACCTCCCTTGCAAGGTTTAATTCCAAGGAGGCCTTAGCTTTCCTAGTTGCCTCCCTGTCAGATGTCTATAGAAGGCCTCATCAACTGCCTCATCCTGATCAGGTGGTCTGTAATAGACACCCACGACAGCATCACCTGTGCATGCCTGCCCCTTCATTCTTACCCACAAACTCTCAACTTGTTCCTCATCTGTCCCTGGACAAAACGCAATACACTCCAACTGCTCTCTCACGTAAGGAGTAACTCCACCACCCTGCCTTGTTGGCCTGTCTTTCCTAGAAAGGACATAGCCATCCATGACCACATTCCAGTCATGTGAGCTGTTCCACTATGTCTCTGTTATCACTACCACATCATAACCCCTTGACTGCATGCAGGTTTCTAATTCCTCCTGTTTGTTGCCCATGCTGTGTGTGTTTCTGTAGAGAGACTTCAGCTGCTGTCAGCTGGGCTGTCAGCTGCATCACCTTCTTTGTGGAAGACCCCTTAAATCCCTTGAGGTGTTCTATGGATGTTTCCCCATAGTCTCCTGCTACCTCAGGGGCCCCAGGTTCATCTTTGTCAGAATTTAGGAGTGCTGCTGCACCCCCAGTTCTACACAGAGTAACCGGTTGAAGGCCTTTGGTAGCACCCTGCCCCTCTAACTCTGGTGTGTCACCGCACAGCTTGTCATGGACAAACCTGATATTATCTCCCCCCCCTCACAATTAGTTTAAAGCCCTATCAATTGGCCCCAAAATCTCTTGGGCAAAGACCCTCTTCCCTCTTGGGGAAAGATAATTCCCATTTGAGGCTAGCAAGCCTGATGCTGTGTAAAATGTCCCATTATTGAAGAACCTGAAGTTTTGGCGGTGACACCAGCCATGGATCCACGTATTAATATACCGGATTTTCCCGAATCTCCCAATATCACTACTCACAATTGGAAGAAGGGATGAAAATATCACTTGAACCCCAGATTCCCTCACCGTCCTTCCCAGGGCCCTAAAGTCCCTTTTAATAGCTCTTAGATTGCAGTTTGCAATTTCATCACCACATGCATGGAAGACCACTAATGGGTAGTAGTGTGATGACCTTACCAAACTAGGAAGTTCCCTAGTAATATCCGTAACTTGTGCTCCAGGGAGGCAGCATACCTGCCTATGCTGGGGGTCTGCCCGGCATATTGGTCTGCCCTCAGTTCCTCTCAGAATAGAGTCACCCACTACTATAACCCTTCTTTTTTTCCTTGTGGATGTGGTTGTGATTCGAGTGGTGGGCTTAACTAAGCAGTGAGACACCTCTGGCACAGAATGCCCATCATCCACATCCGCAGCCTTGTTTGGTTGGTCTCTCAGCCAGAGCCAGGACCTCGTACCTATTGTAACAGAAGCACCTGGTGGGGCAAGGTGGGCAAGGAGGGAATTTGCCTGCTGCCCCAAGCATGGACTTGCCTCCTTGTTTTCATTTTTAGATTTTTGAGATAGGCCTTCAGCCTGACAGGGGAAGGCTATAGGGGTCCCTTGACCTTGGGCTCTTTCCAGCGGGTGCTCCCCTCCCTGTTTAAAAGGCAGCAGAGCCTGGCTCCCCCAGTCTATTTCTCTCTCTGCATCTCTGATGCTCCTCAGCCATTCAACATCTTCTCTCAGCTGTGCCACCATGCTGAGCAGGTCTTCCACCTGTTCACACTGCACTCAGCTGATCCCACTACACTTTGCCAGCCACAGGCCCTGTCACTCCCTGTGACATGGACAGCTGCATGTTTCTGTGGGAGCTCTGTCTGGGTTCCCACATCTATTTTGATCAGTTTCTGCATTTATTGATGCAGGCATTACAGGGAATTATTTCTGATTTCATTGTGACCATTGAGATTGTTCTTGTCAAGGATACTGCACAAAGTGAAATACGATTTTGCTTCAGTTTTGGGGACAGGCCATGTATTTTTTCCTTCTCCCTTAGTCTTCTGTGATCCAAGGCAGATTCCATGGAAGGGCAGGAAAAATGAGACAAGACATATAATTTACAATCTCTCCTTAAAAAGATAAGGATTACAGGTAATCTAAGTGGTGAACTTCACAAAGATATGTTTCCTGTGTTGCTGGTTCTGCCTGTCTCCGTGTGCCACCTAGATGGGGATAGAGGTGTTTAAAGAGTGACAGTTGTGTTTTCAGCTCTCCTGTGCTTCTTGTTCAGCAAGCATGTCAGAGTTTGCTTTGGTGTTTCCAGAAGACCCAGCACTACAGAACAGACCATGCAAACCAAACTCCATTTAGCCCCTGAAATCCCCAAGATAGATACACTTTCATGTGCCTTTCCTGCATATTTCATTTTGGTGCTTGTCTGTGTTGAACTCTGATAAATGTATTTACTTACTTTTTCTGGCAAGTGACCTGCAGCCATGAATACTATTAATGACACTCAGCACTCTTTGGGAAGCCCATTACTGGAAAGCCAGCTGCTATTTCAGGCACATTAGTTGTACCCATTATCCACACACAAGCCACACAATTGATTGCCTCATGCATCCTTGCTAGCCCAGAAATAATGACTCCCCAGTGCTGACCCAGTCATGAACTTAGAACAGTTAGGGGTAACCAGCTCTACAGGACGACTGTTTCCACTGCAGGGCCTAAGTGTCCCACTTCTGGAGGTCTAGGGCAAGCTCATCAAATGTAGCCGCCTCCTGGGATGGAAGATCTGGAGCCACTGCTTGTCATCTCAGGTGTCCATGCTGCTATGATCCTACCCCTCCTGAATACACCTTACATCTGAAGAGCTAATCTGTGCATGATCCAGCATCTCACAGAATTGTGGTATGAGCTCTTGGTAAGCATAAAGGGCAGCTGGAATGTACAGCATCGAGGTGGAGGGAAGGAAAACAACCGGTGTGCAGGCTCAGGAGTGCCTCAAGAAGGGCTAGAGTTGAGTTAAAGCCATTAACACTTTACAGGGATGGGAAAAAAATGGTTTTTACACAATCTAAAAAATATTTCCTAAAATGGATGCAACTTTCAAGACACTACATGTCCCAGCATCCCTAACACCAAATCTTTGTAAGTGTAGCAGGAGGGAGGAATAGTCCTCAAAAGCTATGAGCAGGCTTTGCACTAGTGGTGGGAAAGTCTTGATGTTGTGCCAGCAGAAGCAGGTGAGTTGGAACATGAAAGCACACAGCAATGTACGTGTGGTCTGAGTGCTTTGAGAACAGGATCTCCGCTGCCTAGGTGCATTTACAATTTTCAAGTTTTACCCCAGATCTTAAAGAAAAAGTTTTTATTTTCTACCTACTCTAATAAACAGCCATAAAGCTGATGCCCAGCTGGGGTGCCTATTAGAAAAATGTTGGTCACAATTTTTCATTTTTTTAAATTTAAATCAAATTTAGTCTTTTAAGGGAATTGAGTATCATTAATGTAAATTTATGTGAATTTTACCATTATCTGCATCTCCTACAATACACAGAACATTGAGCTGATCAGACAGAAGCTTTTTCTTATGATTTTTGAGATAATGCAATGATTTTACAGAATGTGTTTGTAATCCTTGCACCAGACAAAGAAGAAAACCTGCATTATACTTTACAGCAGCAATGGCTACATAAATTATTTAAACATTCAAAGAACATTAAGATTGGAGATGTATAACAAGTATTTTATCCTGACCTTTCTACAAAGAAGACATACTATTTAGTATTAATTACTACTATTATCCAATGCTAACAGCCCTGATCCAGAAAGGATATACAACAAACTGTAACTTTAATGATATGGTTCATTCCACCAACAGAGAGAAAAGATCACTCCTCAATCAGACAAGCTATCAGGTTCTGTGTAAAGCGATGCTCACTGTGACAGTTAGAGATTCATACTTCCACTTTAAAACAAAAAGGGGAAGCTGTGGTATAGAATAAACTGATATGAAATATCCATATCTGTGTCTATTATGTACATTTCTCCTTTGGACCATGGTAAGGTGTAGTTTCTGGATAATAAGCACAATCCATTCATAAATCTTCACAGGTATCACAGAGTGTTAGGGGTTGGAAGGGACCCTGGAGATCTTCGAGTCCAACCCCCCTGCCAGAGCAGGATCATACAGTCCAGCACAGGTCACACAGGAACGCATCCAGGAGGGTGTTGAAAATGTCCAGAGAAGGAGACTCCACAACCTCTCTGGGGAGCCCGTTCCAGTGCTCTGTGACCCTTACAGTAAAGAAGTTTCTCCTCATGTTAAGGTGGAAACTCTTGTGCTCCAGCTTATATCCATAAATCTTTTTGTTCTCAGACTAGACATCAGTAGGTATCTCACCTTAACCATCCTGTACAAAGCAGTACCAGAGCTAAAACTGGCAGCATATTTCAACTTTATGGTAAAGTCTCAGTACTAATAGGAAATACTGCTGGTTTTTTTTTCAGACTTAGAAAATGAAAAGAAAGGTAACAAAAATATTGATTTCCTTTAGAAAATTAATTGAACCATTTTATATGTGTGCATTTTCCTTTTCCCATATAAATATATGCAAACTGAATAAAGATTTATGGGAAACAGTTGGCAATAAGAATTTGAGTAGAGGAGTTTATTTTCGAATAATGGCCATGAAGATCCTGTGTCTTGTTTATATATGCAAAAGATTTGCATGCACGATTTTCCTTAAATTTGGTTGGCTGTAATTTACTTGCTGATCAGATGATCAGGCCACTCCAAAAAGGAATGTTGACTTTCTACAGCAGAATTTATTCTCTGTTTGACCAAAGTAAGTAATCAACTGATTGCCCTTGGGAAATACCTGGTTTTGAATCCACTGCAATTTACTTTCAGGGCTCTTCAAATGAAGTAGTAATAATAACAGTAAGTAACAATTAATTGCAGTTAATTCATTAAGGGTTATATTTAAGGATCTTAAATTTCCTTTCTTTTAGCCCTGGCTTGGACAATAAAGTGTTCAATCATTAATATCACAAAGTGATAGAGTTAGCTGGACAGAAAAAACTGAATCATTGACTGCCTGTTACCCGTGTACGATACAATTATTTTTAGCTTGCTTCTTAATTTTTAAATACGTACTGGGAATGGTAATTTTGCTGCTTCCCCTCTCATTGTCCCCCTGCTACAACACATGTTGTACTTACAGTACATTTGGCTTTGTCTTGAATGTTTAGATGTTTCTTTATAATTGATGTGAACAATTGTTATCACAAACATTTTTTTTTCAGCAATCAGTATAGTAATTTACATTTGCATAGGATCTCCAAAGCAGTTCACAAACTACTAGTAAAACTGGTTATAAGCTCTAAAAGTTAAAAATAGTGAATTTTACATTTAAAGGAAAAAATCTGAACCTGTCCTTTTTTTTTTTTTTTTTAAATGAATGATGGGAAAACAAATTTAGAACTAAAATTAGCTGTTACCATGACACAGTCTAAATGTTTAGGGGAAAAATATCACCAACATTAAACCTGCAGTGTGTTTTGAGAAGCTCAAACTGCTGGGGAACTTCTTGATTGTATCTCAACAGAGATAGAGTCCTGGAAGGATCCAGTTGGTCTCAGTTCCCTTAGAGAAAGAGCAGGAGGAGGCTACTGAGCCTGCTGCTGAACAGAGCCTTTAGTGTTGGAAACCCTATTAAAAGTTAGTCTATCAAATTAAGAAATGCAGAATAACGATTAATGAGCAACATAGGCCTGTCAGAGAAAATGGCACCTCTGTAGTAGCCAATGCAAACATGTCACTTTGAACCTTCTCTCATAAAATATAATAAGCAGACTGATATAAAATAATACTTTAACAAACTTCCTAGCTAGTAATTTTCATTGTGATACAACTTGAGGGCAGTGTGATTATTATGCTGCTTGGAAAGAGCTTTTCTTTTCCATCCTATTCATTGCTTTCTTTTCTAAAAGGTGAGTGTACAAAAAATACCAGAAACTCTCTCAAAGCCTTTGTAACAATAAAGACTGACTAAAAAAACCCCAAACCCCCAAATCCTTTGATGCCCATTTGTGAGCCACAGAACACATTACAGACACCAAAACGGTGTGATGGCAATGTCTCAACAACAAAGTAAAGCTGACACTGCACAAGCGAGGGGCTCTGCAGTTTTATAATGTCTCATCAAATGAAGTCTAATAGAACCAGATCAGAAATTGCAGCTAACCCTTTGTGTAGATCAACAAATTAGCTATTACAAGCAATTCAAATGCAATGTTTCAATCTATTCCAGTGGCTTGTAATGGATAATTACACAGGGTGTTTTCTGGAGGAGGATACCCCAGTTTAGATTTACCAAAACAAGAGCCTCTGAGGCCTCTGAAAGAAATCCAGTGTAACACTTCTCCTTACAAAGCTTCTGAAGGAAGGAATCATCTAGGCAAGTACTTCTGCCAGCACTCAACCCACCTCTGACTTCCTTCTTACCCTCTGTCCAAAGGGCTATGCCTCAAGCAGGCAGGTCCCAGCAGGCAGGGGTCCGGGCTGGGGCATGGTACTGCCAGTCGTGACCCATCTTCTGGGGCTGCCATAGCTGACAGCTGATAGGGTCATTGCTTTCACACTCAGCTATTAGTTAAAAGTGGACTGACAAGGTCTGTAACTAATCTCCCAAGACATCTCCCAACACACATAGATAGTGCATGTGGTTTACTTGCATGGCAATCTTTTAACTCAAATTATGTTGATCAATATTGCAGACAATACTATCAGGGTGCTTGCTATGGCACAAATACAGGTAACTCAGACCTGTGCTTGTGCTCATGTAAGCACTCATGTAAGCCATGGCACTGCCATGCTCTTAGCTTCAAAAGAGGAAATTCACAGGCACAGTGAGAAGCAGCCACCAAGCAGAGGATCCTGGTCTGCCTACATGTCACCTTCTTGTTCCTCCTAGCCCAGCAAGACTCTGAGAGGTTTCTTCAGTGGAAGTTATTGTTAACAGAGTGAGATAACAGTAATGCTGCTGCTGTAAGAGGTAAGCACTTCCCTGCAATGACTGGCTTTGTCTAGCCCCCACAGCACTGGGCAAGTAGTGAGGTTATCAAATGTAGCCCAGGTCTGCAAGGGAAGCAACTGCCTCTTCCAGTAGCAGCTAGCACAGGGAAATATGACAGTGATTTGTATCATAGATTTGTTTCACACAGGATCAAAACCTACAGAGAAGCATGCACTGCACATAAGGGAATTACTGTTTTCACTGCCTCTCCCCAGCAGATCTCTGCCAACGATATTTGGACATCAATTTTCAAGTACAAGCATCTCAGTTCAACTCCTGCGCACCAGCTACCTAGACATTTATGGAGCATTTGTGGTCAGTGAGTAAATAATCACTGTCTGCACTTAAATATAGAAGGTTTCCAAAGGGTATTGCTGCCCATGTTTAAAAGAAGAGCACACAAGCACACTATAAATTTTCGGAGGCTTTGCTAAGCTGAAGTTCTTGGATTTGCTTTACCCTGACTGAAACAATGATTCTGTAAGGTGCTGCTGTAAAAGATCTAGCTGCAATTGCTGCAGCAGAGGAACTGTAACTGCAAGAAAGGAAAAAAGTAAACAGTCTACTCTGATAAAGCAAGTTCAGTATAGTAAGGGTTCAGAGTACATCTTTGTCTTTTTCTCTGCTACATCCATTGTATTTTACTTGTGGTAGTTTTCACTGGTTGCAAATTCTGGTTTTGAATAAAAGGCAACAGATAAAAAGTAATTGCCCCTTTAGTATATATACAATTCTAATTGCTCTCAGGCCATGAAAATACTACTAGACTTAGTTCAAGATGTGATGGATGGTACTTGTTTTACTTTGCTCACAGCATGACATCTCCTTTTAGCATGGTGCAGCTGGGTGGCAAGGAAAGCTTCTCCTCACCATACCCTGCCAGCAGTGCCCTGGTTTCAGTGTGTGCTGTTCCCTTGGCAGAAAAATGAGTTTCCCCTCTTCTGAAGGCAAAGAAGTACTTACAGGAGGGGAGGCTTCAAGGTGCATGGGAATGGAGGACACTGGGGAGCAGCAAGGACTGAGCTTGTAGTCCCACCAAAACTTCGTGGGCTCAGGAATCAAATTCCTGGGGGATCCTTGCCTTAGAGGTTACTAGAGGAAAGACTTCTAGGGTCCAGAGGAGGTTTTATGGCATTTCTTACAGCCCAGAAGGTCTCTGCTGGATTGAGAGCGGGCCCGAAGGAAAAATCTCACAGTGCAAAAATGCACTTGGCAGGCAAAACAGGGAAACTGTTTACAAACCCCTGCACCAACATTTTGTCTTAGTCGACGGATTGCTATTTCAGAAGAAGTTTACAGCTGCAGTTTCTGTTCAAACACAATGCTACACTTAAAAGCTGAAAGTTATTTTGGCACATTTGGATGGTCTCTTTCAGGAGGAGATGAAGACAGATTCACCTTGGACTGCTGGCCACTTTGGAGTCCTATTATAAACAGCAATGGAAACACAGATGCCCAGAAATTCTGTAGAAAGTGGTCTAACTATTGAGATACATAACAAAATAAAATCAATTAAAAATTAACATCTATATGTAAAACATCTTGAAAGACTATTGTTGCTGGATTTTTAGTTCTGGAAGTTTGATTTCCATACTGTAGTACAGTTACCTTCAGGCTTTCATTCCTATTTACCAAACTTGCAAATCTTGTCTGGTCTCTGAGAAAGAAAAACAAGAAGGTTGTATTAAAGTTCTAATGAATGATGAATTATAAGCCCAAGGTGGTTACAAATTGTTTGTGGATAGGTACAGAATGTCATTGAACAGTTGGAAGCCAAGAAGAATGATAATTTTCCTAAGTCAGTGCATGAATATACAGTATGTTTCTCCACAGACTGATGAAATACCAGGAGTACATAATCACATTGGGGAAGATAAATCTTACTTGCATGCTCTACATAAACTGTTGACTTGCTCCATGCCAGCAAATTTAAGGAAAACAGAGCAATAAAGAACATTCACCGGGAAATTATTTTGTATTTTGCAAAATGGCAACAAATGTGTTTCTCTTGCATTGCTTGAACAACAGGAAGCATCCACTAGAAAATCTTTAAAATGAATATTGACTGCATTTCATGTATTTTAAAAGAAGCACTTTCTACATATTAGGCCCATTTATTCTACAAATAGAATTTAAATATATGAAAGATACAGAAATGAATACATCCCCCATAACTCTATGCACATGTGAATTTTCTGTGTTCTTTAAAATATATTGAGCTTTTCCTTAATGAACAATAGGCTGCATGTCAGGAATGCAGACTTTAGATGTTTGATGTTTCAGAGTCACCTATATTCATGTGTGAGCTTGTCCTGAAATACTTGAATATATAAAGTACTTTTATAGAGAAAATCGTGCTAATTCCACATGCAAAACAAATTTAATGTCTTTTATCAGGAAAGACAAATGCAGATGTTTGAGTAAGAATCACCTTTCAATAATTATGGAAAATAACTTTGAAAAGTAGGTAAAAAGGAGCTATTTTCAAGTGCTGAAGAGTTAAAGAGTATTCAGGAGTATAATGTTTTAATTCTGCCCTACCCCTTCTTCTCCTCCTCGCTTCTTACATCCTTCCCTCCAAGGATGCATTTCCCCACTCCTGTCCATCTCTGTCCCCTTCAGCCTTGCCTGCCCCAGGGACCAGTGTCCTTCTCCTTGTTGCTAACATCCCTCAGCTGTCAGGGTGCTGGCAAAAGGCACCTCATGAGATAAGATGGAGGGAGGAGGAGTAGGCAGACAAAGCTGGGGGATGCTACTGTAATCTTCACAGTCTCATTACACAAACCCCTCCCTTCTCCTTATGATTGGCTCCAATTCTAAGACCAGTGCTGGTGGACTTGAAGGCACTGACATTGGGTGCCCACATAGAGCAGCATTTGGTGAAGGTTTTATTCAACCAACATGACTGGGTGAAGCGGGCAGCAAGTGCACAGGTGCTCACCATGACCAGGAGGTGTGTTTTGCTTTCTGTATAATCCACCAGAAGAAAACGAAGCCCCCCAAAAAGCTTCCCTTTAAGCCCTCTGTGGCTGTAGTACACGAGCAACATGATCTATCATAAATTCCTGTACATCAAAGCAATATTAGCACTGGGGATCTGCATATTTTTTTCCTTTGGAAAGAATTTCACTAGGCTTAGTATGTCCTGGATTTGTTAAAGCACAACCTCTGTTCCTTGCTCTTGTGCAGGTGTACACACGGATGGTAAATTAAACACAATGTAAATGAAATACAGTGTTTCTGAATTAACGTTTGCAGGTCGGGAATTATGCAATAGAGAGTAAAATGAAAAATGAGTTTGTAAAGAAAAATGTGTGTGGAATCTTTTTAGGTTAAGTGCTGTTTAATCATCCTTAAAACACATGCTGTTCTATGACAGGTTCACTTCCAGACAGCTTGACTGGCAGTTCTTTACTTACCCATACTGAGACTCTGGGAATGCTTTTGGATTAATTGTCCATCAAGGCAGCTGACTACTGTCTTCTTACTGACCAGCATCTGACTACTGTCTTCATTTTAGTACTCAGAACAGATGAAAATATGGGTGAAAATGTTTCAAATATGACAAAGAGCTCTTAATAAATACCTCCTAAAATGTGTACGTTGATAAACATACCATGTAATGTTTTGAAAATAGAACTGGACTTGTTTTATTGTTGTTTATGGTTTATTTTTGTTTCCCAGTTTAAATTTACAATTCCAGATACAATTCTGTAAGTAAGGCAAGTCCTTAATTCACATACAGTGTCAGTGGATGGTTCTCTGAATAGCAAAGTATGAATTTGCCTCTGAGGTTGCTTCTTTCAGAAGCTGTATCACATCTGATACAGGCAACATGATTTGCCACTCCTAAGGCAGAAAATGAATGCTCAGAATATAAGGATGTCTCTTGGCTAAGAGCCACACTTTCAATTTGTCAGGCATCCTTTTCACTAATGGGTTAACCCTTATAGACAGTTATTGTTCACTCTGCTTCTGCTGGAATACATTTAAGATAAAATATTTATACCAATCCATTGGAATGAGAATTAAAAAGGCAAGATTGTTCAAAAAGAGGATTGTCTAAAAGAGGAGTGAAAATGAGAACCCAAGATAGGCTATTAAAAACCCTCTCAAAAATTCAGATATCCAAGGGGAAAAAAAAAAAAAGAGTGGTTTTTTTATATCTGACACTGATATGGAGTAAGATTTAGCATCACTGGTCAGCAACAAGCTAGAATGTGTTGACAAGTACAAAGTGACTCATGAGAGTCTACATGGATTTAAAAGGGTAGACCATGGTTGGCAAAATGGATTTCCTAAGAAGGAGACACAGAAGAAATTAATGACTGAATGCAGACAGTTTGGCTCTCGTCTTTCTCCTGTTCTCATATATATATATGAGTATACAGCTTAAAAGATGAAGTGACTTTCAGCCTGAGTAATATTGCTGGAAAAGGTATTTAGAAGAACACTAAACATTTTTACATGTAACCACTGAGAGGAACAGGACAGACTCTCAGAGTATGGGGCTGCAGTCTCCAGCAAAATATAAATGCTCAATGGCGAGTAATATAAAAGTCTGAAGGTAGATCCCAAGTACTCAGAATGGCCACCTTGCCATGATTAGCCACCTGTAAAAGACAGTCAGCTCTAACTGTCTGGATGGTCTCCATTACCTACCCAGGGATTGCACACATGCCCAGAGCTGTTTCTTCAATTAACTTTGAGTAAGAACAGGAGTTTCTCTTGTAATGTAAAACTGGCAAAAGTCTTCAGCTGGAGTTTCTAGCACTTCTGAATTCTACTATGAATTTACAAATGTGCATATGAAATTGGAGGAAATAAAGGAGTTTTTTTTCTGCAGGTATTATGAGTGTAAAATTTATGTCTGTGCTACTGCACAAATCAGAGAATCACAGAATGGTTTGGTTTGGAAGAGGCTTTCAAAGACCATCTAGTCCAACCCCTTTTTTAATGAGCAGAGACACCTTCAGCTAGACTAGGTTCCTCAAATCCTTGTCCAAGGATTTGGCCTTGAACACTTCCAGGGAAGAGCATCCACAATTTCTCTGGGCAACCCGATCCAGTGTCTCACCACCACAAAACAGTGTTTCAACATATTTAGGCTTAAGTGCCTCGCACTGTTAATGGTTTCCAATGTACTGTGTGTCACCAAAATGAGAAAGCTGTTCTGCTCTTTTTTCCCTTGAGTTTTTGTTAGCTGAGAAGGGAGAAGCCAGAAAAAAAACTCCCAAAGGCAAAGCAAGGGCTACATAGCAGATGGACAGGCAGACAAAAGAGATAGTGAATACCTGCATGTGTCTTAGGAAAGGTCTGCTCTTTCCAAACTCTTAGTGCCTTCCAGAGAACACATGTATCAGACTTCTAGCTGAAGAGGTGCAATAATGTGACTAATGTAAAATCTGGACAGTTATTTACAAATAAACCTACATAACAGCCAGGGCAATAGCTGCACTAAGTGGAAACACTGAAAAAAATTATTCTAAGCCACTTCAGTAATATAACCAAAACAAAAGCATTAACTTAAGCAGTAGCCATACATTAACCAACACTCCTCTGTCTCCTTCAAAAACCAAAAACCTGAAAGAATAAGCAAAAGTGGGGGCTTCATGGACTTCCTTTCAATGCTGGTTAGCTTTTGGAGATTTTATCATCTAACTGGAAAGATAACTGAGCAGTGGGAGAGAGAATAGTGGAAAAGTAGTAGTGTGTTTAATATACAGTAAAAGAATTAAGTTGATAGCAGTTATCATGTAAGCCTCAAGCTGTGATATAATCAGCTATACCAAGTAAAGCAGGATTGGACTTCGTTGGTACTTAAGGGGGAAATCCCATCTGCTATTGGAAAAACAGCTGATGATTCAATAGGTATTAAGTGTCTCTTCTGACTCACTTTGGGGAACAGATCACAGCAAGGCTTCAGAAGAAACTTGTATATATTTGCTACCAATTAGCATAATAGAGTCTTAATTTCAGAAAGGGTATTTATGTGCTTCCTGTCTACTACACCACTGCAATTTCATTGGAATATAGTATTTTTTCAGACCTCATATTAAAGTTTCTATTGCATTTTTTGAGATACTAAATAGCAGTTGTATTTTATGTTAGAAGTGGTTCTGACTTTAGGGTTGGGCAAAGTGATTCTCAGATAAATGCCATGAGTTTTACACACTTAACACACTTAAGCAGTATGATTTTAAATTGCTGAGCCTCCTGTGAGACAGCAGCAAGGTTTTACCCAGCGTTTATGCAATCGGGATGAAAATCTCCTATGCAGACACTGAACAGCTGGGCCATGCATCAATAATCACACATAAAATCTGTATTCTTTTGGCTGGCAAATAAGCTGCATGGGAATGATTTTCACCCTCAGATTGTAACATCCTTCGGGAACCAGTTCAGTAAATGTATATATGTAATTTTATTACTATTAGAACAATATGGATGACCAGTTAGTGAAGTAAGTATAATTAGAGACACGCTGACATCATGGAAGAACATTTTGTCGGAATACAGACTAAAAGTCTTGGCTCTTCTGTAGAGCATAATGCATTGTTACAATGGAGGAGAGGTAATAATTCATTTTACATACTGGAGATAATGTGCTGGAGGGGGAATAAATGGACCACATCAGTTAAGTCTGCTACACAATGTAAGGAATTTTAAAAGCCATATGTCTTTGCTGAGAGATAAAGCCCTCCTGGAAACAGCACTACCTCAGTTAACAACAGAAGAAGAAATCTGGATGTAGCAAATAAAAAATATTTAAAGCACTAATGAAATAAATTGTATAGTTAAGAGTGAATGTGATTTCATCTGACTTGTGTATCCTGACATTACAATGGAAGCAAACATCTGTGTCTAAGTATTACCTAAACAACCAGAGAATATGTTAAAGATTGTGTAGTTTGGCACCAGAGCAATGAAGTCTGTCTTGAATGTATGTATTATCAAATCGAGTCTGACCCAGACGAGCTGAAGAAAACAGGGATGGCTTGTATCTGAAATTCCTCTGTCTGTTTTTGCTTAAACATGAAGGCTAAATTTCTGCCATGCAAGGAAGCAAGTGAGTTTCAGCCAACCTGAACCAGCAGGTCCCCACATTGTAGCCCGGCACTATGCAGAGGCAGCAACTTGAGTCTCGGGGCATTGCAGATGTGTTTGCAGAGCGTATTAGCTCAGAGTAGTGCTGTGCCAATGTAGCTACACATTTCCAGATCTGAATGTCTTCTGTGTGTTTCCACACAATAGATTCTTTTACTTCCTCATTAGGTTAACTCCGGAGAGGCCAGTCTGGATGTCTATGAGTGATGGTGTCAATACGGCCAGAAATCTTATTGTTGTCACAAGATAAGCCTTGCTGCTCTTTATTACCAATTTCTCTGACAGTGAGTTGTGTGAGAGAAATGTAAATGTATTGTGAAACATTATTCAAGGTATTCAACATGTACTTTCCAATGCATTTCAACTTAGGATACACTTAAATATATTGGGTGACAGAGTTTTTCCTTATATTTATGGTTTTCCTAACCATCAGACAAGTTAGGTAGTATTGTTCCTGCCATATCTTTCACCAAATAACAATGGTCCAACCTTTGGATCCTGCAATCTATACTTCGTGCAGGGTTTAAGGAGTGATATGAAAAATAAAAACCAACCCAACACTCAAAAGTGGCTAATCAGTCCCACTAAATATTTAGGACCAATTTGCCTTAGGGATAGCTCTAACTTGCAGCAGACAGTGCCCTCTCTGTGTACATTTGCCCATGTCCTATATACTCAGCTGTCTTAAGGCATGGTATTATTCCAAGATGTTTGCTGAGGGATGTTCTAAATCTGCATGTCTCATAACCAAACTCCTTGAGTGAGTATTTCTAGTCTTCTGGTTGAATGCAGTGTCTTATTATGGCACCTTACTCCAGGAGATCTCCAGAGGCTGATGGTTCAACCCTGGTGTGCTATGAAGTGGTAGCAGTGGAGACCCTGTGATGAAATTCAGCTCCAGATTACAAAACCTGAAGATAGATGCCTATATATAAGTATCCACAGGTGAGCCATGTCTAAGGTGACATGATAGTCAATGGGTTTAGAGACCTGTGAGAAGGACATTCAAGTCCTTTTAGAGCAGAGGTCTGGGAAGGCACTACATACAAGTGGCTGATACTAAAAAAGGGTAGTATATCGCTCCTGTGCTTCCAGTGATGCCCTGGGAGGACATGGGTATCCTGTAGATCCTGCCTCATATCCACCATCATGGCATGGATTCCTCAGTTATACCTCAGACAGTTACTTCAGTGTGGGCAACAAACTTCAGCTTCCTCTTGCAGGACAGCTGAAATGCTCACCAGGCTCCTGCATTGACTAGATCTGCACTTTCACTTCAAATCCACATGTCAACATACATGTGTAGACACACACACATATTTAGGTTTTTATTTCTGATGTGAATAATATCCTCAGTGGTTTCTGCACCTAGTAAAATAAAATAAAAAATAATAATTAATAAAAAAAATGATAATTCAGTGCCCTCAACTTTTTACCTGAATCACTTATCTATGAAACATAAGTACAGGAAAGGTGACTGGAGTTCCTGAACTAAACAAATGTGGCAACTATTTCCCCAAAAGATAACTGCAGAGTTTAGCTGCTAAGTTGTTTTAAATCCAGAAGATATTGGTGAATAAACACTTCAATCTTTTCTTCCTCTTCACCCAGAAGATGTGGTGCAACCAGGACCTTAAACTAGAGCTGGAGCTAGAAAGGGTTTGAGGCAACTGGAGAAACTATCAATGATGAGATGGCTGGATAAGAAAATGTCTCAGAGATGAAATTTGTATGAGCTAAAGGCTACAATAAGTGAAAGAGATTCACAGAAAGTAGTCATTGTCAGCGTGCTTTTTCCTCTTCCCCATCCATTGAAGCCAGCCAATATTGTGGAAAGCAGCCAGAGCAGAAAATGAAGCAGTCTGTGTTTATGAGCCTAACAAGCAATCATAAGACTTTGGGATTAATTTAAGAGAGCAATGGGAAAAAAAAATGTGCCAAACCCAGCTCTCAACCACTTCACAGCATCTTTTTTTTTTAGAACCTGGAAGGTTCATCTTTCTACTTGGTGTGTAAATAAAGATATCAGCAAAATACAGAGCTTTACAGGCATGTGGATATCATGGCCACTATCACTCATTTCTCATACTATTGGAAAGCAGATAATGTATTCTGAGGCAATACTGCTTTTTCTCACATCAGTCTCTGAGCAGATAAGAGGCTTCCTTTCCATTTGGTACAAAGAATTCCACAAAGGTCCAAAAATGATAACAGTGGATATTTTTTTCCCTTTCCAGCATTAAAGTTCATAATATAAACTACCAGCCTCACGTAGATTTGGGTGAGGTTTTGCTGGAACACTATCACACCAGAAGGCTAGATGTAAGAAAGGGAATTTTTTGATTTGTCCTAAAAGCAGAATATTTTTTTCATTCAAGCAGTAGTACATCTCCTTAAACTAAATACTGCCATTTCATGGTTTCCTTTAAACTAATAGGAATTTCTTAGTAAAAATGCATGTAAGAAAACTGTTCATCTAGGTAAACAAAAACAAGTATGCATGACATTGGAAGGAATATCAATTTTGGTAACTTTGAGATGCAGCATGGAAAACCTACAGGCAACAATTCCATCTTTGATGGATGTAATAGAATGTTAACAGTCATTGGATTAGAAGTCACAAATAACGGAGATTCAATATCTGCTAAGGAAGAAGGTCAGAGGTTCTTAAAGTGGTCAGTAGCTCAAGAACCTTTATTTATCCCGAAATTCAGGCTGTATAAACACATCTTTGATTTCCTGAAACTGATTCCTGTAGGAAAAGCCAGGCTGGTTTTGCCACACTTTTAGAAGACAGGAGAAGTGGAAATGACATAAGATGATTACATCTAATTGAACTTTATTAGGATGCACATAGCCAAGGGATTGAATGCTATATTTGTTTAGCTTCTTTCATATTCAGTGAAGATAATTAATTATTACGTCTTTTACCACCAAAAATCTTTGTCTTTGCAAAAACAAAAGAACTCTCTTATTTTTCAATTATTTAAATGAATTATAATGCTTCCAAATCTTGTGCTTTTTCTAATTTTTATATATTTTTAAAAGGACAATATTTTTATTTTCAAAAGGGACTGGGATCCACAATGACCCATGGTATTTGTGACATTTTATAATAAAATGTGAAATTTAATCAAAGGGTGGCTGCTTTTTGGACTTCTTGGTCATTTGCAAACTTTTTGAAGAAGGGAAAGAATAATGCAAAAACTAGGCAGATGTGATAACATATATTCTCCAGAAGTCTCGTTGTGTATTATACACACATCAATAGTTTCAATAGCGTTTTCAGTAACTGATGGTAGGTTCTATATTAATGGAGAATAATGGTATGTTATGATGGAAGCCATTTTTCATTTGATTACCATTCAGTTCTGATGAGATGAAGGGAACTTTGAAATTCTCTCATGTCCTTACTGTTAAGGGACCACCTATAATCTTATCCAAGGATATATTTTATATTTAGCTCAGCGTTGCTTTTTTTCTTTTGGCTTTGCCTATATGTTCCTCCAACAGTAATTTTCCTACTGTCTTCTTACTAATGAGGAATGAATTAGCCCAGATAAAATCAAATTAATTTTAAAAGGAAGAAGTGAAAATGCAATTCTCAGGGTAGATCAGTTCTACTGCACATTTCTATTATTAGTTCAGAGTGTTTCACCTGTTAGTCATTTGTGGGCATTCTCATGCAAAATCACTTACCGTTAAAACTCACTGACTCAGCGGGTCACTGGTATGAAGCACACTAGGGTCAACTCGTGGCTCCTGTACACTTCACATAGCTATTTACAGAACAGCAGTGAGTAGAAATGCTGTCATTCTGATATGCAGTTATTTTTCATGGATATTAATAGCTGATAAAAATCAAGCTTCAGAGCTTAAGCTACCTACCAAAATAGATGTCTAGTGATGCTGATCCTTTCTCTGGTTATCTTAGGGTGAGAAAATATAGTATTCAGCTTCCATCACTTGATCGATCCACCTTGGAAAATCTGACTGAGTCAAGATTCTCCTTATCAACTAAATGATCAGATAGCAAATTGAGCCAACAACTTGATCAGTCATTCTGCAAGCTTAAGAGATTTCATTTCAGAACAGGCTTTGTGTATTGCATTTGTAAGTAAAAATATATAAACAAAGACCCCAGAGGAAAAGAGTTCTTCAAGACCTCTGGGAGAGCTACGTTCAGAAATAAACACATTCAGATAACAAACGAACAACAGGAAGGCAGGGTAAAAATGTTCAAGGAGAAATAAAATACAGTACTCCCGTAATACTTTTTATCATAAAAGACAAAAGGAGCACTTTTTTTTTTGTTTTTCTAAGATTATAATCTCACAGAAGAAAAAATTAAAAAAAAGAAGGGGAATCCCGTAAACAAATCATAATTTATTAAGGAAAAAATAATCACATTATTAGCAGGAGTTAATGAAATATCCATTATCTGTTTGAGGACTTTATGTACCTTTGTATTCTGACAAAAGATGGATAGCCTAGAAAACAGGTAGTTGTGTATGGAAATCCTTCACCTTGAACTTTCTGCTTCCAGCACAAGCCACTATTCAGCAGTGGCAAAGGACTGCTCACCCCTAAAGACAACTCCATCTGGGATGAGCTGGGTGCTCTCAGACCAGCACCTATGCAAAAAAAACACTATGTGTTTGATGCTAGTCACAAACCCCAGCAACATTTTTGGCTATGAATCCAAGAATTTGACACGGCATGACAAACTATTTTCTGTCTACTCCCAGATTATTTTTGAGACAAGGCAGCATATGGAAGCTTCCTTCACTGCAGCAGCCTCTGCCTGCTCTGTGAATCCCTGCCAACTGACTGAGATTGCATGTCTATCACCAGCTCTAAAATTCACATAACACCAAATGTACGTTGTGTATTTCACCTACTCCAGAGCTGGAGCCTCCGACCTTCAAATAAGCAAACATCAGGACTTCCTGTCCCATGAAGAGTAAACAACCATTTTTTCTGACACAGCCTTCAAATGCCTTGACTGGATCTCACTATTGCATTTCATTGAGACATCAAATTTGATGCATTACTAACACAGCAATTCAATGAGATGTTAAGATGAAATGGCCTCATGTTGGCTAGCACAAGCCAGGCACAGCACGGAAGTAGGAACTGGAAGCACTTGGACTATTTGCAGTGGCTCCTTCTGGAGATGTGAGGTGCTAGTTATGTATCTCAAAATAAAAGACTATTCATTCAACTTCAGTTATCAGGATACAGCCCCTGAAGATATTGTTTAAAGCAAGGGAAAATATCAAAGTGACAAAATAAGCACCTCTGAAAAGAAAGATGTAGTGTCAGACTTTTGTATCACCTTAAATAAAATAACTTGATCTCTCTGGTCTGTATGTTTTTTTTTTTTAATTAAAAAATGTTGACACTGCTTTTCAGAAATAACTTAATGATGAGCAACAGGAGTCCTCCGTACTTGTTACCAGTTATTACCCATCCTACAGGAGTGCCTAGAGATCCTGCATGAGATCAGGAACTTCTGTGGCAAAAGGTGCTGTATACAAAAGCAGTAAAATATAATTCCCACAAGAAATACCTGCAATCAAGATATCTGTAATCTGCCAGAGGTGGCACAAAAGAAAACATCTCAATAGTTCCATTCAGTTGTACTAGTATTTCCAATTGGAATATACTTTGCTCTTTTTCTGTATTAATTTCTGTGTAATAAAGAAGAAAAAATACAGTATTGCATTCTTTCACTGGTCCTTGTGTATTGCCTTTTCACTCCATTTCATGCTAAGTGCAGTCATTAGAAAAAGACATGTCATTATGTGCTTAAAGGCCTTCCTGAGCTGGGACCTTATGGTCTGACTGGCAGGAGCCCTGAATACAGGAATGATGCTTAAGGTCTGTTGTGTAAGGGCAAGATTTACAGAGAGCGGGGACTTGCCAGACACTGCGATTCCCGATAGCACACTGCAGAGGGATGAGTCTCCTTGTACATAAAGACTTCTGACAGCGTGGACATTTCCCTGGCTTTGGAGAGAGAAAAGGCCATGTAATTAATAGTGAAAAATATGACAATGCCTAATCAGACAGCACTACTGCAATGCTTCAGATGGTGTGCCAGACACAGCAACTTTCCTCCTCTGCACCCTTAGGCCAGAGTGCCCTTTGGTAGCACACTGACCTGGCAGGAGCTGCTGTTCAGACGTGTTGCTAAACTACCACTATCCTAATTTCTTACAGAAAGAGGAAAAAAAGGAAAATACACTATAATAGAATATATAAAGAAAAAAGGAGGGGAGGCAGGGCTGCAGCTCTTGGCAGGCACACCCCAACGCCTGACTGCTCCTCTCATCTCACCCATCTGCACCAGACACTGCCATGATCTCAGTTTGAGATGATAAATAAGAACTGGTCTCCAGCTCCTCTGAACCCGAAAGAAAATTTCTATACAGCTAAAACTGTATGTGCTTGAGGAAGATATTTAGTGTAGGGTCTGAACTTTAAAGCAGTTGGAAAATCTATGTTAAATCTCAGCACAGGTTTTTTTTCTTCTTGGCCTGCAGGCATTTCTAATAGTGGAACAACACTTTCCTGCCAAGACAAATTCTACCTCTTGCTTTTATTTTCCCATGCCACTTCCTGTGCCAATCAGCCCTTCAATTCTCCTGCAAATCCTGCTAGAATTGCATTTCTTCAGCTTCTCTTTTCATCACTGATTTCCTCCCTAGCACTGCATCCTACTGTACGTAGATTGTAACCTTAAATGTTAACCTTGGTCTCCCATTGATAAAGACACTACATGCTGCTAACTAATGGGTGCTGCTAAATGACAAGAGAGAAACATTTCCCTGAGTATTTCTGTTTCTGTGCATTCATATCATCTGGCTCATCATGTGGATGAGCTAAGAGATTATTCCTCTGCACATTATACTATATTATACTGTACTTTCCTTTTCCTCCTTATCTTGTAAGGAATGAGCACAGGGGAGTTTCAAATGCATGTTTGAACAGGGTAATTCACAAAAGGAGAGAGGCGACTGTATCCATAAAGGATCTGGTCGTGGCCCCTTTAATTCTGTGACCATAAATCCTTCTTGCAATCAGTGAGGAAGCTTCAGTGAAGAGCAGCTCACAGATATTTTTCCACCAGGACTGAGTACACCACCAGTATCGTGTTTCAATAGAACAGCTGGTGCTTAAAAGGCTGGTAATTACAATTTTATTCAAAAAATCAGAACTGGTGGAGCTAAGAAGATCATTGATTCAGATGGATGACCTTGAAAGGCAGATTGCAATGAACCTGTTGAACTTTGGAAAAAGTGAAAAAAAAAAAAAAAAAGGAAAATAGAT
>VWZY01007195.1:336715-355621 GCA_013399075.1 Chloroceryle aenea | reverse complement strand
CTATAAAAAGCCTCATTATTTTACCATTCCTTCCAAGGGTATGGGTGACATTTTTAAAAACTGTGCTTCCCTGTAATTAAAAGCCCTGCAAAATTTTAGGTTTGAAACTGTAGCTCATGCTGATGGCATATTTTATACAAGTAAAAACACAAAAGGAGCTGTAATGGTTTGGGAGATGGACAGTCAGTCCATCTAGGGTTGTGATCAGCAGCAGAGAGTCTACTTGGAGGGCTGTAGCCAGCAGTGTTCCCCAGGGGTCAGTACTGGGTCCATTCTTGTTCAACATATTCATCAATAACCTGGAAGAAAGGATAGAGTGTACCCTCAGCAAGTTTGCTGATGATACAAAACTGGGAGGAGGGGCTGATACACCAGAAGGTTGTGCTGCCATTTATCAAGACTTGGACAAGCTGGAGAGTTGGGTGGAGAGGAATCTCATGAAGTGTAAAGTCCTACACCTGGGAAGGAATAATCCCATGCACCAGTACAGGTTAGGGGTTGATCTGCTGGAAAGCAGTTCCATGAAGAAGGACCTGGTTGTCCTGGTGGATAACAAGTTAATCATGAGCCAGAAGTGTACCTTTGATGGCCAGCAAGGCCAATGGTATCCTGGGGTGCAATAAGAAAAGTGTGACCAGCAGGTTGAGGGAGGTTCTCCTCTCACACTACTCTGCTTGAGTGAAACCACATCTGGAGTACTGTGCCCAGTTCTGGGCTCCCCAGTTCAAGAAAGATAAGGAGCTACTGGAGAGAGTCCAGCAGAGGGCTACAAAGATGATGAGGGTACAGGAGCATCTCTCTAACAAAGAAAGGCTGAGAGACTTGGGGCTTTTTAGCCTGCAGAAGTAACTCATCTCTGACAGTGGCCATAAACTGCTGCCCAGGGAAGAATATGAGATTATAGCAAACCTACTATTTCCTCTTAACATTTCCCGCCCTCCATGTGTTTGGTTTTCAGACCCAAACCAGTAGTGTATTTCCCTTGGGTGATCTGCATCATCCTGCATCAGGGTAGTACAGCTTAGCTATGCATTGTGTGAAACACAGGATCACTGGGTAATTCAGGATGGAAGGGACTTCAGGAGGTCTGTAGTCCAACCTCCTGCTCAGAGCAGCCCTTTCCTGCAGAGCTTAGTCCTTTCATACCAATCCAACTGTTGACCCTCCACATCCATAATTTTACACAGCAGCATCAGACTACTCTCTCTTTCCTTTTCTATGCCAAATAACTCCTTGTATTCTTTTGGCTTGTTTTGAGTATTCAGCTAATAGTTGCCTAAACCCACATTTATTACAGCTCCTACATACAACCCCTGAGTTAAACACTCCACTGTTTCATTTGTGAAATTAAGACTGTTTTTTACCTGGACTTACTGAATTTTATCTGTTATTTTAATGCCTAGTTACTGAATTTTGTAAGAACAGTCACACAAGAAATAGATCTGAAAACATTTGTAAAGTGTGTGTGGGATTTATGCTGTTTATATTTCTAGATATACAGCAGATAAACCTCTTTGTAAGGCTTTTTGATATTCTGTAGTAACCATATCCTCAGTTCTGAGTACATTTCAGACATGACACTTTTTTATCATAGTGATCAGCTTCATGATGCTTCTGAATTATCTGGTGTTGCCTCTGCAACTTACCTACTCATCTTGCAGGGGAGTTGGACACAATGACCTTTAGAGGTCCCTTCCAACCCAGTACAAACTATGATTCTATTATCTCTTACTTTCTCCTTGGATTGCAGACACATACAATGCTAAAAGAGATGGCATGAAGCTTGTTCGTGTTCTGTCATTTAAGTATTTACAGACTACCAAAATGTCACTTGTGATACATTTGCTTAACATGCAGCATCCCAAAGGGATGCCAAAATACGTACAGACATTATAAAAAAGAAATCCAGAGAAAACATTCTTTCAGTTAAGGCAATTTTTCATGTTCATGCTCCATATAATTAAAAAGGGGAAAATGAAAACTGAAACTAAAAAAAAGAAATTAAACCAGGGGAGTCAGTCATGTAACATAAAGTCTAACTACTGTGAAATAGTCAATGGGATACTGCTCATCCCATCCCATTGTATGGTTATAACCTCTTAAAACCATGACCCACGTCAGATAACAGCAGTCCAGAAATAAACTTTTGTCTTGCATTTATTTTTTCAGAAGGAAGGAATAAATATTACAAGGGAGAAAGGGGCACGCTCTCAGTATAAACTCAAATCTGTGTTGATTTTCATGGCAATATGACTCTTGCCCTAAATGATCTGATTTGGAAGACTGTACTAGTGGTGCCATGGCATTTTAGTTTCAGCCCTTGGTGTGCTTGCTGACACTGTTACTTGGGTCTCGAGACACTGAGTTTTCTGCAGTCTTCCAGCTGTATGCCATTTCTAGATGTCCCATGTCCAGTGGGTTGAGAAGCAGCATGTGATGATGCTCTACATGATGAGTAATTACTGAGCTCTACTGCAATCCCACCTCCTGTCTCCTTTTTAAATGAGTATGCACTGCCCAGGCAAATTGTGGCAAATTGGTGCAATTAGCCCAGGCATCTAGAAAACACTGTTCTAATGGGAATATCAATGAATGGACCGGGTCAGGTTTTACTGATACCCGACTTATACCTGAATGTATTATGTGAATGCAGACATATACACATACATACACAGAGCCATACATCCATGCATTTTAACAGGTTGTTTAACTTTTCTTCGAAGCTGTTGGTGCTGGAAGGACAGATAATCATTCCATGCTGACCATCAAGCCGCTACATGGTTATCATGTTAATCAAAGCTGGCTTTGAAATGCTGTTTAGTTTCATTACCATCACAAAGGAGCAGCTAAAGGACATCTAAGGCAGGCTGAGGGGGGGTTGAATGAATGTTCTGAGACACTATATTTTAACAGTCATGTTATTGGAAACAGGAGGGAAAATTGTTTAGCATAAGCTGCTATCAATCACTGAATGGTTTCTGTTCCTTGTTATTAATGTGCAAGCAGCCGGGCAGGGAAGAATGAACTCTGTGAAAAGACAGACATCTCCCCACTAAAGGAGGAAAGGATTGGTAGCCCCCACACATACCAGATGGACGCATGCAATCTATCATAAAGACTAGTTTTTTTCTTGGAGTAGGACAGAGCAGTCATAACATCTCAATGCCTGAATGACCATTTGTTATTTTGAAAAGTTTTATGCTTTTCTTAATATACACAGATTGCATTGTTTTTTGGGAGTAGGGATCTCCTCCAGAAAGATCCCTCCATCCAATAGAGCAGGAGGCTCGATTATAATGTAAATAAGTAATATTGCTTGGCTAATTATTCTTCCTAGCCTCTGTGTAGGAGTAAACATTTTAACCCTCTTAATTCATGGTTGTCTCTCTTTTTTTTTTCTCTTATTAAAGAAACATCCTTTCTCTTTAAAACAAACTTGTCTGATTGGTTTGCTGGATTTATCTGTTTTGACTTAGGGTTAGCAAATTAAAAGTGAACATTAATTTCAGAGGAATGAAATCAAGTGTCTGCACTAGTCATTCTGCAATAGATCATAGGTGTGGATGCTCCAACCTATTCTGATGGTGTAAAACTGTTGGTAAGAACAATGTAGGCAATGATCTAGAGGACTTCCATGCAACAAGTATAGCCATACAAAAGCTTTCCCAGGCTCCCTGATTTTGCCTCAAAAGCTCATTACAAAGCCATAGTTGTGACAGAGGATTTTTTCCATTACACTTAAAATGTAAAACAGACAAGTTTCCTGTCATGTCAGTTAGATAGAAAAAATACTTACACATGCAAATAAATCTAAAAAATACCACAACCTCTAAACTGATCCTTTTTGCTTTCCTGTTACAAACAGCAGTCTAGTTCCTCATAATGAATCACAATGATTGCTCAGGGCTGGGTGTTTAAAATAAAAAGTGGACATGTTTTCTTCTGCTGAGTTCTAAAATATTCTAAACCATACCTGCCAGGCCATAGTCATTTCAGCTTTCACAAGCAAAATGAGTTTTGATTAGGTCAATACTTGGTTGGAAAGACATAGCAGATGCATCAGAAAGGAAACATTCATCAGTAGAAGATAGCAGACTCAGTTTTGTATGAGCCTTAAACCAGTATTTGAAAGGGCACTACGCCACTGAAAGTCTTCAGGTTGACATAGGCAGCTTAGATCTATGTGTTTTTTAAGATGAGCAACAGCATTAAAACTGTCATGACAATGTTCTGCTACCTGCCTATCTTAAAGGGATATATGAACTTGGGTGCTTATCTCAATCTTTTCTTTCCTGGTATAACTATAGAAACTGGTACCAAATTTATTTGAGATTACTAGATTTCTATCATAAATGTACTGAGCTTTCTATGCAGTTTTCAGTTGGATGGCTGACAGTAAAAAGTGACAATTGATAGTAAGGTTTACACAGGAGAAGTGATCTCCAATAACCACAATGTATACAGGCAAAAAAACCAACAGACTAAAAAGTATCCAAACATTAGAAAAACATCAAGACTCAAAGCCTGGGGGTTGTCTTCTCTTTTCCAGCCATTCTCCTTCTTTTTGGTTATCCAGCACTGTTTCCAAATCTTTTCTCATATCAGAAGAGGCAAATGAAATAGATAATTATTCCTATAAACCTGCCTCTGTGTATTCTTTCCCATACATAAATGGATTGAAACATTTCAACCCCAGAGAGCTATCGGAAAATTGAGATATTCTGGTTCCTGCTGAGTCCATGATCAGACAGTTGTTCAAATACTTGCTCTGAACTTCTCATTCAGCATGAGCTCTTTGTATTAATTATCAAATCTTTTCCTTCTTTCAGCTATGAACTGATTGATGAGGGTTCTGGATTTGCTGGCCTGGTGACTGTGCCTGAAATGGCAATATTATTTTTGGAACACAGAAACTATGTTCCTGAAGACAGATAATTAAAGTTTCTACTAAAACAAATATAGAAAACAAGCATAGAAAAAGTCCACAGATCTCAGCCAACTCATATTTTTCTCTGACTAAGAAATATAATTTCTGCCAACTCATAACATTTGGGCTATTTTTTAGTAAGAACAGGAGGCAACATGTGGACAGGTCGCTCAACACCCAGTGATGAGCACTGAAATTAGGTTTTGATTTTGGGAAACACCTGATATACTGCTGTACAGGTATGACTGTATGTTTAATACAAAGATAGGGTGGAGAAACAGAGACCACCTCAGCTGGAAGATCCACCAGAACAATATCAATGACATGAAGTTTAATTTGGTGCGGTTTTGCATCAATTTATAGGGTCACATCACTCTAACAACTGAGAAGTCTAATAGGCTGGAAGCAAGTTGTCATCACATTATGTCATCTTTGAACAGTAAACAGTTCAAATTATAAATCCTTTGCCACTAAGTTGTCTGCTGCTAATTGCTCTTTTGCATGTAATTATCAGTGAGGATTTAATAAGTATGGAAATATTATTACATGCCAACAAGTAAAAATAAAATGAGAAAAAGCAGACTTAAAGAATGTCTGGTAGACCAACTCTTTAATTAATCCTGGAACACTATATTGGATCATGTCTCTCAGTGAACATCTCTGGCAGAGAGATGGGTTTTTATAATACTTCAAGGAAAACAAGCAATACATCTGCTTCTAGAGCTAGAAAAGTTCTGGCCTTCGCCTCCAGGTTATGAATTTGAAAAGAACATCTATATAGGTGAGACTGAGACAAAACACATCAAAGGAAATACAGAAATGCAGCATATCTTAAGAACAGTAACTTCTAATAATGCATCAGTTCAAATGAGAGGCAGGTAAAACCTAGGATGGGTTTTGAACTGTCGCTAGGCTTTTAGAAGTAGCTCTAGCTTTTGCTTCCTTTACATGACCTGTCTCTTAAACAAACACATAGTTTATGTGGCAGGTAAAATATGGAAGATGGGCATGTAGAAACTGAATTATCCTATCAAGCATTTTCCTCTTGTTTCTGGAAAAAAAAATAAATAAAAAAAAATCAAGATGGACAAATAACTTTGCAGTGACGTTTTCTGCTTACTGTCAAATGGCAATGGAAGCTGAAATGTCCCACCTGTGTTCACTGTCATTAGATAACATGGATCAGAATATAATCAGACTCAGCAGATAATAAGACTGTATACAGACATAGTAAGTGTCCTGGTTTGAGCATGCCGAACTTAGATCCTGGGTAGTTAATGGCTAAACTAGAGGTTGTCACTGTGAGAGAAAAATCCCAGTTCATGTATTCCCCATACCTATCAAAGAAAATGAAATGGAAGGAAGATTTTGTATTTTCACTACATTTCTCTGAAGAGATAACATCTAGATTTAGGGTTGTTAAGCAGGTTAATGACCTGTTGCAAGAGAATAAATTATTACTGAGAGAATGAGTAGAATGCAAATCTGAAATGTATTTTCTTGACTTGAGAAAACAGATTTCTTGCTTTAATTTCCTTAGTAGCTGAGTTTTTACCTGTCATTTAGTTGTTCTATATAGATCTGAAAATACCTTTCTAATGTTTGTGAAGAATGCTGAAACAAAACTGACCAAGTTTGGATAACCATAAGGCTGGTAATAAAAGCTGTAAGTGGGAAGCAGTACAGTCTTTCTGTTGCTATTCCTGGCCATATTCCTCAGTGTAAATCTGTTGCCCAAAGGGGAACAACCTATGGAACCAGTGAGAATTTTGTTCCTTCTGCCTGTTCCAGTCAATATTAGTTCTTTCTCCAAAGATTAGGAAGCTGACAGTTAAGGTAATACACTTTGCATGTGATACAAAACCTGTTTACCAGAAACTCTTGAGACCAATTCACTGAGAACAGATGTGTCAACAGAATTCAATCACTGTTCTATTCACTTATTTTGGATTTGAATTGCTACTCTAGGTGCAAAAGAGGCCATGCCCAATCGTGAGCATGCCAAGCCTTCTAGATCTTCATACTTGGTTCTATTATTAGTAGCAAAAAGAGTCGTCATACTTCAGTACCTTTGTGTTTGGTCAAATGAATACTGAAGATGTTCTGGTACATTCTTATTTACGTTTGCAAGATTTTTTTTGACATATCTCTTCAGGCATAGGCTTGCTTCCTACCATTAGAGAGGACAGTCTCAGTCTGGGAGCTGTTTTTGTAATTTATGTATGAAATTAAAGTGAAACTTCCAGACTTCTCCCTTTTTGTGGGTTCATTATGAATTCCTCTGAAATATCATTACTGAAGATCTAAAATGAAGATAACATCACCAGGATGGACTCAATGTCTATTTTCCCTGAAAGACTTCTACAATTTATTTGTGACTGATTTTGTGATAAGGTAACTCTCTGGAGGGCATAGCTTTGGTTTTCAGATTTTTTTTTTTTTTTTTTTTTTTTTTTTTTTAATTTCTAAAGTAGAACAGGAAAAGAATAAACCCTGGTTGATTGGATCGCCTTAGCTGCATATTTCTTCAGGACTTCTGCATCAGAGCAAATTAGATCGTCCTGAACTGACATGATATATAATTCCCGTATCTTCTGCGCCATCAGCTCCTTGGGTTTCGTTTGAAGGGAGAAGAATTAAGCTGCAGCTTTTGAGTGAAATTGTTTTTATTATTGGAATCACAAGATTTTTTTTTACGGGCCAGAGAAAAACTAGCACAACTGGCATGCAGTGTGACTCAACCTTACATATTGGGAACCTTAATTCTGTCAGCATCAATTGGACATGAAGCACATCCATTGTTTTGAGTCTCTATTTTTGTGCAGCCCTACCAGCAGTAAGAAACTATTTCCTGTTTGCAATTCAGTGCACACTGGTTTTATTATTTCCTTTATCTCTTCCCCATGTTTAAATCACTGCCTATTAAATAATCTTCCAGCATTTCTTCTCTAGATATGTCTTGGTGCACTGGTTGAGAAAAACTTAGTTAAAGACTTGATCTGCTGCTTGAAAATATTCATTGATGGCAAGTAATGAAAAAGTAATGACAGCTAGAACAATAACTGTCTATAAAAATCTGATTTCAGCTGTTGTTGAACTTGTTGATCTTCAATGAAAAATGAAGTATGAACTTCAGTGGACTATCACTCTCACTGCATCTTCCATCATCCTATTACAGGTTACAATTGCCACATTTTTCTCCTTCCACTGTAAAATATGAGTCTTTGGAACAAGAAGGGTTGATTGCTCCATTAGTTCTTGATATCATTCAGCAGTCAGGGCAACATTCATTTCTTTTGCACTTCATTTGCATTCCCTAATCGCTGGAAATGCCCTGGAAAATCTTAGACCATTTGATGACCCAAACAAAGAATTTTTTTTTGCTGAAGCTCAATTTTACTCCCATTCCTAGAAGTGCAGTTTTATTCTTTAGGCATTTACATTGAGCATAAATGATTATGTCTCTTAAGATCAGACATGTGAATTAAAGTAAATACATTTTAAACCTTTTGCATTAGATTTGCATGAGCAGTACTGGTAAATAAAGCAAATATAGATGAGATAGCAAGTTGGTGAATTTCAGTTAGAACTCTGAAATTATACCAAGACTGCAACATCTAACAACATGTAAAATCAAATTACTAACTTCCATTTTGAATCATTATGTGATTCTGTTTATATAGAAATTTTCCTTCTTGATGGGAAGAATGATGAAAAGCTGGGGTTTACGTGACTAAATGCCACCAACCGTATGTGCCAAGAGAGAGACTGCTTGTGTAAATGATTTTGTCAAAACAGAAAGTATCACCAAGGAGGCAAAACTGAGGGACTGAGCCATTTGTATCAGTTTGTTAAAAGCAGTGGTGTATATTCAGCCATTACTCCTTTGCCTTTTTGTCAAGGACTTTGATTAGTCAAACTTTTCATGTTAAAAAACTGACTGTAGATAATTCTGTAGTTTACTAATGTTGAATGTTACTGAGCATGTGTCCATAAAAGAATTATTCTAGAGTAAGACCTGTACAAAGCTAAAGAACTAAAGTTGTTACCAAATAACTTTCTTAGAGGAATATTATTTTACATGAAGAGTACCCACATTATAAGCTTTCTGCAAATTTTCTAGAAGACATACATTGGAGATCACCTCCATGAATAAACCTTATTTTTCAGAAGTAGCCACTGTTCTTATTTTGTTATTGCTCTTACGTGCTCTGGACACATCAAGAAGGATGATGAATTGGTGCTTGATGTAAAGATTACTTAGCCAACAATGTCATTAAAAGGGGTGAGGGTGGAAGGGAGTAAAGTGCTTACTAGAGATGGCAGTGAAAGAATAAAGTATTTTATGATGAGAATATGCAACTTCTTGGGGTATCTAAGTGGGTTTTAGATGAATATGACTGAAGCATTAATAATACAGATATATTATTGTAGAGAATCTAGGGAAAAATATGCCCTCTTTTTGCTTTTTTCCAGTGATAAAACTTAAAGCCGCAGCACTTTCACTGGCTTCAAAAAAAATGTTATGATGAACAACCACAATAAAGCTCAAAATGAAGAGAAATAATTCCTACTTCAGTAGCCCTTGCTGCACAAATAAACAAAAAATGTCAGTTGATAACATGTGTGACCCCAAGTGGCAGTTTCTTTTCAACAGATGGAATTTAATCTTTGAGCAGCAGGTGCAAAAGTTATCTTGAGGCAGAAGCTAGAAGCAGAGCAATTTTACAGGAGATGTTTTACTTGGTGGGAAATGTAGGGATAATTGTGACACACAGATCTTTTTCTTTCAGTCTTCCAACAGAAGGATCATATGACCCAGTGGTTTATCTTGAAAGATGTATTTCTATCACCTGTTCCCATATTAGAACATGGTTCAGCATAATATTTGCTCCTTTGGTCAATGTTTAGCTATTAATGTGAAAATGGATTTTCATTCCAGTTGTTTCTAATCACTCAAAGGAATGCATTTGTTCTAAATTACCTACCTGGACATCCAGGTGTGTGCTAATAAAAGAGAATCAAATGGATTTAGTGCCACATTCAGTCAGTTCCCACAGTGCCGGAAATGTATTCACCAGCCCAGGTTTCACTTGGTTTTGCAAATATGTCAGCTTTTACCCTTCCAGATGATGAAAATGGCATTTGAGTTGTACAGTGCTAACTTGAGCTAAGAACTTTGATAAAGAGGGCTCCCATTAAGGAAACTGTAAGTCTTAAGGAAACTGAAACCTCTGAAGCATACAAAATAAATACACTAATTAAAAGCAGACCTGAGACTCAGATCTCATGTAGTGAACAGTGATAATGATTTTCTTCCTGGATACACCTGCAATACATAATAATATTTTTCTCCAGAAGAGGATGTAAGCTCACACTTAATGTGAAGACATAAAAATGCTCTGATTGGTTTAAAAGTAAGTGATGTGCTTAAGTGATTTGTTGTATTTAAGCCAGCCTTGAATCAATCAAGACGGCTCACACAACCAAACCGTGTTTCAGAATTCACTGTTCTCCCAGAAGTCTGAAATACCATGGACCAGTGCCAACCTTTTTTGACTGACCTGCAGGTACTGCACTACTAAATGAGTCACCTCAGGGAAATGTCATTTTGGAGTTAGCTTCTTGAAACAAAAACTCTCTGCATGAGTACTGGACAAATAGTTCTAAACAGAAAAAAAAAATTGCTCCTGTAGGTATTCCTGCCCTTCTAGTAATGTCCTGGTCCTGAGCATTGGCTAAAATGGGCTATTTCCATTGCAATAAAATAGCCATATTTACAAGCTAACCTTGAAGCATGTACAAACTATTACTCCAAGATGTTATCACATCTTCTCAGCTAGATGCCTCAGACTATACACTGCTAAGGGATAATGAAAATTCTCTTTCAGCTGCTGATGCTGTGTAAATTTAACATAATACAAATCTCACACTGGTTTTGGCCTTTACTGAGTTCCCAGAATGACATTGTTAACACCACACAGAAAAGTGGACAAAGTTTTGTCACAGAAAAGTGACAAAAGAGCAACGAATGGAAGCAACATAAGAAAAGGACCTGAGACCAATGAACCTCTGCGGTTTATTCACATGGCAAACGTGGAAGGGATAACATCCTGTATTTCAAAAGGACAACAAACTCAGCCACTTACGAAGCTGGCAGATTACAGTATTCAGATACAGATTACAGCTTCTCCATCTGCTTCCCTGCTTCTTGGCTGCACAGGTTTCTATGGAGAGTGGAGGGACACTAGTTCCTGCTCCAACAGTGTTTCTGTCTGGGCAACACACTTAGATGACCTCCCGATGGAGGATAAGGCTGCAGAGCTGCACCTTCTTTCCATTCACACCCATTGCAGCTGCAGACAGTACCACTATTCATGACAGTGACTGTAAAATGCCATCAGATCAGCTTTTTCACACTGTGTATGTGCTGGTGTAAATGACAACGGCAGGTACAAGAAAGAAAAGAAACAAACTCATTTCTTTCTCTTGCTAAAGAAAGCACTGCCTCCGGAAACACTGTAGGAATGGACTTAGAAGACATCGTTACAAATCACTGAGAGACAAAATCATCTTCATATTCCAATATGTGAGCAGACAATTGTCTCCCTGTATCTCATCCTTCCAAATGATATTGCTTCTACAATGTATTTGTTCCAAACTCTCTGAAGCACTGGCTAGTAACACAAAAATCTTTTAAAAATTACTAATTTTGGCCTCTACAAGATAATAACAGAACAAAGACCTGATCTGGTACCATTATAGATGAACGGAGAGATAAAATTATGCCCTTAAACTGGCAGTATCATAAAAGTGGTAAAAAAATGAAAAATCATATAGGTCACCTTGACTGTGACAGGTGGGATTTGTTGCTTCTAATGTAAGTAATAGGACTCAGCATTTCAATGAATGAAAAGACTAAGATGTTTTGGAGAACTATTTTCATTTTGGAAATGACATTCCTCTGTATCCAACTGTAGCAGCATGGGTTGACTTTTGCAATAGAAGTCATTAAAAAATGGCAGTTCTCTCAGTGAGAACTACTGGCATCATTAACCCCCCAAGAGATAACAAAACAACAGGAGGCATATCTTAAGATAGTTTTGAAATTTAAACATATTCTTTTTGATATATGTTTTTCTCACTGGCATGTAATGATTTCAAAAGTATTATAACTAATTGCAGATGTTTTCTTTTAAGAGCCTCTTCCCGCTTGAATAATGCACATGAGATATATGAGATTCTTGGCTGTTATTCTTGCTTCTTTTGATATTTTGTTTTGTATTTACCATTCATATACATAAATTCTCAAATGAGCCACCAATACTTGGCAGTCCTACTCAATTTTATACATATTCATTATGAAGAGAAAAGAAATTGTAGGTACCCAGAGGGTTTAAAAATTCTAATGGTGGCTCTGACAAGTTCAAACATATGCTGTCTCGAATATCTGCTAAACTTAGACTATACTCTGCTATTATAATACATGGCCACTAATCCTAAAATAAGATGAATAGACTAATAATGTGTATTTAAACAACTTTCACACTTATGACTCCATGTTAACTAATTTTAGCACACAAACATGTAGTTAATGAATTATATCAAAGACCAAAGTCATGTTGAAAGACACTAGGCCCCAAGGTCCAATACATCATGGTGAAGAAACTGCCAATTAAAACTAATTCTTCTTTCTGTTCAAATCTTTATACCCACAAAGCTCTTCAGTGAGGAGCGGAAGAGATTTGTCATTGTCTCTTCTTTTGGTACCATCAGCTGTGAGCAGGACAGCCAGAAAATAGAAAGACCTTGGAGATGCCAGCCCCTTCAACAGCCCTGCCTCCAGGATAAAGTGGAAATGGTCATGGCACAAATGAGCTAAAGTTAACTACATTTGCGTAAAACTCTAATGAGGACAAGGAGGTATGTAGCTTTCTCACACAGCAGCAGATTCATATGTTCTGGGGGTTGGATCTTGACTTCTGTGAAGGTTTCAATTCAAAGTACTCAAAGACTTTGAAGAGAGAAGTGGCAGTTCTGTTGGTGCAAACAGCAAAAGCAATTTTACAGCATTTTTCCAGTCTGTTGCCATGCTATGCCCTGGCTCTTTTTGCAAAAATAAGTAATGAGAGGAAACTACGCAGACAGGCTCTAATCAGTACTTGAACTCAGTACTCTGACAAGATTTTGTAGATAATAACCACTGCTTATGTGCTAAATATACTTCAGTTCACTAAAAAAATATTACAGAACTTTTGAGTTGATCAACTATAGAGCTTCTCAGTCCCAGAAGAGCCTCTAATAAAGATCAGCAAGTGTGTATTCCTGCTTAAGGAAGACGTGAATGGTAGTGGTTCAGGTATGTGATACCACTACATGGTACAGCTCTAAAAACCACAGTCACCTACGTAAGGACACTTGGAAATGTCTCTCCCGCAGAGCATATGGAAGTCAAGAGATTACTATTAAATTGTCTCAAAGAGCAAATTCAAAAGAAAAGGATACATGATATATTCCATTCAGCTCCAGCATGTGAGTTAAAGACTAATACAGCCCTACAGTAAAATGTCCACAGATTATGAAGTACGAAAAAGATCAAAACATGAGTCAGTTCGTGGCAGCCTAGAGAGACATATCTTGACTATGTTCATTGTTCAGGTGATGATAGGCTGGTGACGGGCATCATCTGCTCCGAGAGTAGAGTCACTGAGTCACTTTACCTTGGATGATCCTGTGGATGAGTCAGTTTTGCTTCAAGAAATCAGACTCTGCAGTTACACTCTGTTCCACAGATTCATTCATTCCAATTTAGTTTTAGCCCTTTCTGCTCACCTTGATTCATGAAAGAATAATTATATTTGTATTTTTTCAACTTTGCTGTTACTTACAGTCTAATAAATGAGGGATGGAGATAGCACATTCTATTAGCCTAAAATGAAGCACTCTTAAGCAAGAAATAACAAAATAACATCAGTGCTTTAAAATGTTATGAAATGAAACAGATAAGCCCTTATGTCCACTCTGACAAACATTGACTCACAGTGTCATTAGCCAATGTACTGCAATTTCTAAATTATCGGCATGGTCAAGGCTTTCCTGAAATGTTGGATCCAGAATAAACAAAATCCATAGTGCAGTTACTTCTAGTTCTAAGAAGCACAGATAGTTAAAAACTTGAAATAATTTGTATTTTTACAACTTCTGAAACACAAAGACTATTGTTCAATATTAGAAGTTCCAATTAAACAAGTGCTTTGAAGTGTACTGGAGACAAGTGTCCCCAGTACAAGTATTGCTGAGATCATTATATGAAGAAAGCTGTGTGCTGACATAAAGGGAAAAATAATTGGCTCTGAAGGAATTACAAATTTAGAGTTTATGATAAGGAATGAGAATGTAAATGGCCAAGCAAAAAGAAAAACAGCCTGGACAGATTTTCAGAAGAGTAATTAAGGAAAAAAAAAAATCTTTTGTTCTGTGAGCCAAGTTCATTTGGCATGAAAATAATACAATGATAAAAATCTATGAATCTAAATTTCTGGCTCATATTTCAAATCAGATTTCATTTGAAAGATTATTTAATTTTTTTTGGGGGGGTGGTTGTGCTATGTATTTGAAAAGTTTTGACTACATATCCTGCAAAAACCCGTGCAATGTTTAGCAACCAGAAGGGAGATAGCATTTTTGTGTTTGGTTGGTTTTTCTTTTAATTAAAAGACTTTTGTTAGTTTTTTTTTCTTGCAAGATATTATGTTTCCTGAAATGTAATCTTACGATGAGGGTGCTCTTGGAGCTCTATTCTTTCGGAGAGGAATTTCAGCCCATTTGACAGTTGATTCAGTCCATTACTTAACCAGATGCATATATTATTTTCAGCACTGTTTTCCTGACCTTTCTCTTTTGAAAGCTGATGGAATCAGATAACCAAACACTTTGCTTTGCTTTACAGAAGTGGATCATCTGGGTTAGGAAGGAAAGGCCAGGTGGTTCACAGCTCTAGATATTATTTATTCTTCTTGGTAAGCATGTAGAAATCTCTCCTAAATGAGAACAACAGTATCTTCTACTGTCCAGAAATGAAGCAGTTGTGAGAATCAGCATAGTAGCACCAACTGCTTTTGCAAAAAATCCTTTGAGATTCTTACTTAACTTGCATGTGAACAAATTTTCATCTTTAGGAGGAGTGAAAGATTTGACTAAAATTTTGCCTTATGAGGTGAAAAGCAGCTGATGATTTATTTAGTTCCAAATGTGCCCTACTTTGGAAATAGCTATCTTTTTCTACAGAATGTCATTTTACTTTACAAATAAGGAAAATAGAAAAGTAGTGGGGAAAACCCAAAACAACCACATTTAAGAGAGCATTGTTATAATTAAGATTCCAAAGCCAAGTTTTTAGTTCTACGGTTAACTCATGTCCATCTCTTGGAACATACTATGTTATACAACCCAATGCAGTGATAACCTTAATGCCCTGGAAGACACATTCACCCCTGTGACTGTTCTAGTGTAAGTTATGCTGCTTTTTCAATTTGTTTGCTTTAAGCTAAAAATTGCCATACCATACCTTTTTGTTTCTTTCATATTTAGATCACTTCTTTGACACCATCTGTGGTTTGTTAATGCAATCAGCTGATAAATCTGTGAGGACTTTCTTTGCAGGCAAGTTTTTAAAAATTCAAAGTTCAGATTTACAAAGTCAGCCACGTATAAGCATGATAAACCATGACTGTGAGGTTCTCTGGCTCAAATAAATGCTTGCAGTGGTGAGCAACTTTTAACTTAGAGCAGCAATTTTCATTTCCCCAAAGCCAGCTGTAAAAAAATGATAACCAGCTTTAAACTTTTCAACCTAAAGGATTCCCTTTAAGCTGAGTAAAGCTGTGTGGTATAGCTCTTTCCATGCTGACAGATGAAGGTGCAGCACATACCTGATGTCTTCTGATGATCAGGGGGCTCACAACTCCCGTGTGAAGTGAAAGGGAAATTGGTGGTGAACTCATCTCTAAACTAACTGTGGTTTTCTCTCTCCAGCAATTGGGGGATATATTTGCAAGTGTAAAGCAAGATAAATCCTTTCAGGTTCCAGCATTTAATTAAGCTTTCAGATATCTTTTTGAATGAACCAAGAGCATCTAATATGCACATCTACAGGGAACAGATCAGGAGTACCTCTCCATCTGTGAAGTTGTTTGCTATCAGCTGGAAAAAATCTCTTCTCAATTAGCCTCTCTCTGTGTCTAACTTCCTCTGGAACATTGCATCTAATATAGCTGAATCCCAATTGTAATAAATGTACTCGAACAAAAAGCACTTTGACTTCCTCCATGTTGGCCTGTGTTTCTGGTAGTAATAGGAAATCAGGTTTAAGCAGTGGCAGGATAAACTGGCAGAGGTATGGAAACCAGCACAGGAAGGATTATGTTAAATGATTTAAAAATAATTTTTAAAGTGTTCAAGGTTGTACAGCAGACCAGAACAAAATTGTTCCATAATTGTTCTGAGTTTTTCTTCTCTCATTGTAAATAAATGTATGTAGCATTCCCAAAGTGGGAGATAACTTGGTTTAGTGTCTAACTGGAAAAGGTAAGGATTAAAAAAGTTAAATCCCTCTTGAGTGGATCTGCTTACAGGGACCACTAGGAATGCCTTACTTCAAAACAGCAATCAACAGAAAGACCTTACCTGCCACAGAACATTTTCTATTGTCTGGTCTAACATGCTTGTCCAAGAAAATGCATCATGGTAAGCACGTGGGCAGAACACTTTTGAAACAGATCTTTCACCACCCCATAAACACTCAATCCGTATTTAGTAGGAAAGTCATGAGTGTAAATAAAGACCAGGTTAGAACGATCTTTTCCCACAGTATGAGAGAACTGACAATGTGACATTGATGTCTCAGAAACAAATTGTTCCTGGGAACTGTAAGATGCTCAAAAGTCACGGTCACAAAAATGATTTAGAACAGCACTAATGTTCACATGGCAAAATATGAATCGAAGTGTCATATGTCAAACATTTGTACTTCAAATTTTTATGTGTCAGTACTTCAGAGAGGAGTTAACGCAGTTTTTCTGAGTGTGGTATAATATTATAACTCAGACATCAGAAACCATTTTCAGCTGTCACAACCATGTCAAGACTATCTTCATCTGTACAGCTCCAGCTGGCTTCCTTGAATACCGAACAGAAGCATTCAATCAAAATGTAAAGGTAACCTCTCTAAAGGTAACCTCTAAATTAAGCATTCCCAAATCAAACGAGTGAATAGCCTGTTTGAAAACCAGTCAGCACTGGGCTGGCTCTCCCCTTGAATGCTTCCCTGCACTGCATGCAGTTTGTCTACCCATAACGCAATGACATTCCCCCATTTCTCCTCCGGACACTCCTCACTACTCTCATCTCCCTTACTGAATAACAATGAAGTGATTGCCTGCAACCAACATGGCTTCATCAAGGGCAAATCATGACTGACTAACCTGGTGGCATTCTAACATCAATAGATGGGGGAAGAGCAACCAATGTCATTTACCTGGACCTGAGCAAAGCCTTCGACACTGTCCCAGATGACATTCTGGTCTCCAAGCTGGTGAAATATNTTCTGGAGCCCCTATTACAAGAAGGACATGGATGTGCTGGAACGTGTCCAGAGGGCCACGAGAATGATCTAGCAGGAGGTGTTCCTGCCATTGGCAGGGGTGTTGGAGCTAGATGATCTTTAAGGTTCCTTCCAAACCTCACAATTCTATGATTCTATGATTACTCCATCCCTACATCATATCCCACTGCAATGCCATTAATCCAACATCACACTGCCCACCTTCTTACCCCATCCATCATTTTGCTGCACAGTGCTAACCTGTCAGGAGCTGCTCTGGGGAACAAGACCAGTACATGTTAAGCTCTCTCACCAATGCAGCTGCCATACAATTAGCAGCATTAGTGTCTTCCAAAATAGATGCTTGTACCCTGCAGCTGGGTGAAAGGCCATGGCGATGACAAATTTCTCTCTACCGACTGAGTAAAGGGCACATGCTTTCCATGAGCTGCTGTGCAGGGCTGTCTGCAAGCTGCATGTAAAAATGTCATTTAAAAAAAATTTCTTTTTTACATCGTTTTTTTGATTTATAGAAAAGGATCAAAGTTTTACTGTACACACATGAAGTTGAGAAGTATTAAGGCTATTGTATTTTTATATCTATTATTAATGCTATTTAACATCAGTGTATTTTAACACGAACCTTAAGGAATACGTAACATGTGGAGGTATTTCCCCAGTCCTCCTATTGCTCTGTGGTATCTACTCATGCATACAGATGATGGGTTAGGCCCAGAGAAGTATCGCAATTGTCGTGAACAGCAATGAGGAACATAGAAAATAAAAATGCTCTAGAAGATGCCCTTTGGCTTCCAAGACCCCTGAAAGCACTCATCTCATTCTCAAGCTGCTTTCTTCAAACCATAGCTGCTGGAAGTGTTCTTTTATTTACAGAGAGAATTAATTTTCTCATTGCCACTTTTGGCTTCCATCGGACATTTTTTGGAGTGTGCTCAGCTGTGTGTATGAAAGGGCCTGGAACAGCAGCTGCCACCTCCGTAACACCAGGATACGTCGTGGGTTTAGACGTGCCCCACGCAGGTTACCGAGAGGCACACAGAGTGCTGGGAAACCTTCTGGACGTGGTCGGCATCTAGGCTGGAAAAGTTTATTTACAGCTGCTATTCCGGCCGGCTCCTCCTCCGGGGTGAGCCTCCTGCCGCGCCGAGCCCTACCCTCAAGAACGCCAACGGCCGAGCGCCTCCAGCCTGGCACCAAGGAAAGGCTCCACCTCCCAGAGGGCAACGCGCCGCGGAGGCCCTGCCGTCCCCGCAAACTACATGTCCCGGCGTGCACCGCCAATAGCCTCGGGCGCGACGCGGGCGCGATGCACGCCGGGAAACGTAGTTAACGTCAGCTTTGTTGCCGTCACCCCTCC
>VWZY01007195.1:293222-336456 GCA_013399075.1 Chloroceryle aenea | reverse complement strand
AAGAAAGTCCTCGGGAGGGTCTCTTTCCGCGGCCTGTGAAGGACGGAGCACAGCAGTGCCTGAAAAGTCGTGGCCTCCGCATGTCGTGGGCAGAGATGCCAGGCACCCGGGAGGCACCTAAGAAGTGGTTGTCACGTTTGCTGACCTGCGTGGGGATAGGCGAGGGAGGAGGTCACCATTTGAATTTCTGTCCTCTAAATGCTCAAAAACCAAATGGGCGAAGCCCCGGGCAACCTGCTGTCACTGACCCTGCTTTGAGCAGCAGAGGAGTGAGATGATCCCTTCCCACCCTCAGAAAATAGGCATTCCTTGCTTCTGCAAATAGAAGCAGGGAGGGCCACCCAGTATAGCTGAGTGAACATCCTAAACTCACATGCTTCCTGGATGCTGCATCTTGTACACAGAGGGCTTTTGTACTCCTCGCATAATCTGGGACTACCTTGAAAAGTCTGTGTATCCCAAAAGAGAAATCCAGTTAAGTCTTACGGGGACAGGACTGATATTTTCAGTTTTGTACTTTTTGACTGACGTCCAAATAAGTCCTAGTATATTAAAATCTAAAGCACAACAGAGGTGTTGGTTAAATAGCCCTAGAGTTGGATTTTGAATAATCATGTTTGATTTTGACAAACTGTTGTAGGCACTGGACACAGATGTGATAATTTTAAATTGTGGGTTTTTTTTGTCAATTTCTTTCAGATTTTAGTAGCATGACATTACCTGGAGATTTTAGACTAGAAATATTGGAAGTAGGACAAAAATATAGATTATTCTAAAAAGAGACAGTCAAGAATTGCCTTATTTATCTAAATTGTACTAAAATTGATTGAAACATTTTTTTTCCTCTAAATGTTACTGAAGTCTTTCTTACTTTTATTATGATTGAGCATTTTGTGCTTATGGAGAGGATGACTTACAAAACATTCTAATGGATTTGCAACACAATAGTAATTTTGGTGAGCTTAACATTTTCTGCATAAAAGGGGTAGGTCACACCTGTGAAATGCAATTCTAGCAAGCATTTTTCTTCCAGCTACTTCTATTTAAAACTTGGTTTGTAGTTGCTTTAGGAGATCATACCTTTCAAATCACCTGTTATAGGACCTTTGAACAACTTTGGAATTCTCAACTATAAGAAAAAATAAATCTTAGCATAGATTAACATGTGACTTTACAAACCATAAAAATGAGTGATGATAGACCTTTGCAAACTTGCTCTTCTACAGTAACACATTTTGTGAAACTTCATGTGTCTCGTGTTTTTGCACAATGGATAAAATATTGTCTAGCACTAGTAATTTAAAGTATATTTACTCTTACATATATTTGAAGAGCGACAGTGTAGTTGACTTGATGTCAAAGAGCTTAGTATAAACCACAGTTCAAATAACTGCTGTAAAATTTAATGCGGTTTTTGGGGATAAACTTGATGCATCTGATGCAAATGTTTGTGGCATTTATTGTCTGGAAACTTGGACTCCATTTCTAAAATGGGCAGTAATTTGTGGTGGCAGTTTACTGTGTGGCTGTGGGAAAAGTAGTGTCCTCACTGAGGGAAGAGAATGACTACAAGATATGAAGAGCTGCTGACCTGCTGCTGCTTTGTACCAGGTAAAGCTTGACATGCCTGAGAAGGAAGCAGTTGTGACAAAAGGTGACATCTAAACTACTCAACCGTATTTCTCAATACCAGCTACTTTAAACTAAAGTTTCCCCATGCTGTTGTGGGCTTTGGATTAGGTTTCTTTTTTTTTTTTTTACGGAGGAGTCTGCCAGGAGGACTCCTCAGTTGTAGTTGGGTGCAGAAGCTGGAGACACATTTAGGATGTGCAAGCTCTGCTTATTTACGAACTTGTCACAAGTAGGCCATGAGTGCATGTGAACTCTTAAGGCTAGGAAATGAAAGCTATTGACCAAAGAAGTGAGGGAACGCTGTGAAAGTTAAGAAAAGGAGGTAAACACAGCAGCAACATGGAGAGAGTCTTTGAATGTTCTAGTCTTGCCTGACTTTGTGTACATCCTTATTCCTATCCTGTCTGTTACCTTTATTTATCAAGCAATTTTTTCCTTGCTGTGCTTAACAGCTGATGCCATTCACATTCATCATCTGTATATGTGCACGTCTAGTTCCTGTCAGATTATAGGTTTGTTTCAGTGGGACTGGTGGGGTGAATGAAAAATTTGTGAGGTCTTATTTTGGAAACACCTTGAGATTATTTGACTGGAATTACGGTATTGAAAGACAGGAGAAGTTGAGGTCCATCACGTGAGGGCTGGTGTCTGAAACTTGTATTGCATATTAAGATTATGCAGAGAATCTAGCATGTCAGGCTGTAGAGACAGCCTTCCAGGTATGACCTGAGCTCAAGTGATGTCTGTTTGAGGCTGATGGGCCTGAAGTCCAAATGTCAGCCTTAACTGTTGAATTACATACCATTGTCTGGAGCTTTGCATGGGGGTTAGGATTGGTACTGAAGCCCATTGGATTCATAATTGAGTAAGGTATCTGTATTACTTCTGAGAAGAGAGGGCACTTAGAAAAGAACAACAGATTGCAAAACAGACTTCAGAAGTGAAAAAAAAAAAGGCATAAAAGGAATATTTTTTGGCAAGTAATTTCTCAGTATGTTCTTGCATTGGCGGATATGACGGTGCTACTGAAGGGTAAATTAACTGATGATTTTTATTTGCTCAACTTCTCAAGAGCTGATCTTGGTCTGTAATGGGGCACCCCAGATTGATGGCGGATAACTGTGATCAGCCATTGTTTGTACTAATAACAAACTAGTCTATAGAGGGCAAGAAAATGAAAAACATGTAAAACATAGTTTCACTTTTATTTCTCCCTTCATTAATGTTTGACTTTTGTGAATTTTATTAGAGAATGTTTGAACAACATTCTTGCTTAGTTGTTTTAAAATAAACTCCAAGAAGAGATTAATTCTGTAAAAAGCTTCTAAAAAGTCTGTTTTTTACAGCATCAGCATAGCTAATGAAAGGACTACTTAAAATGCAGGAAGGTGTCATTTGGAATATGATGCAAGTAGAGGAAGTAAAACATGTAGCTGTTCTTACCAGGGAAGGATGATGACCTAACTGAAAGTTATTTTTATTTTTAAATACAATATTTCTCCTTTTTTTCCATAACTGAAATAACTGCTACTTGAATCACAAAATAGGTAACAGTAATCCAATGTTAAATGTGATTTATTTGATAATAAGTGGTGGAAACTGAGACTCTTGAATCCTGAGCACTGTGAACAACCTGTATCTTTTTAGCAATAATTATCTGACTTCCTTTTATCAGGTTTATGGCTACTAATGACTTGATGACAGAACTACAGAAGGATTCTATCAAGCTGGATGATGACAGTGAAAGAAAGGTGGTGAAGATGATTTTGAAATTACTGGAAGATAAAAATGGTGAGGTGCAAAACTTAGCTGTCAAATGGTAGGTATTCTTTTTCTGTGGTGTGAAGAATTGTTTAATGACTGAACAAAATAAAGGACTTTAGAAAAACTTAAATGTAACACTTCTATGCAAAGTAATGGTGAAATTGATATCCAGAAAGAAACCCTTGTACTTGTAGGCTACCTGCCTTAATTGTCATTTCTTAGAGAGCTATCTGTTGTTGACATTGAGGATTAACATTTGGGGTTTCAGGTGACAAATATCAGATGAAGTCCCTGCTAAAAGTATGTGAATGATATGCTCATTCTTAGATGGTAATTCTTGAATGCTAAATAGATTTTAAAAGACTGTAATTCATTGGTGGTAGCCACATTGATCTGTCTGTGAGAAGGTACTTGATGTGTAGGGAGAGAATTGTAGTATTGGAGTATTTTTCAAGCAGAGATAAAAACATAAAGGCGATAAGGCTTTTCCAGAAAACTCTTTGAAGAAGTGCTCCATTTGTTATCACTTTTTGTTCTTCGCCCTTCTGACTTCTGTGGCCTTTAAGGAAAGCCTCTGTTAAAAAGCTTCTGGTGTTCCTGAGAATGTTTCTTGATCATGAGCTTAAGGGTGTCTTTTTTTTTTTTTTAATTTTTATTATTAAATATTCCATCTATCCTACTTCACGAGGAATGGATTGAAGTGAACTTCCTTATGTCAGAGCTTGGGTCAGCTTTGAAGAGGAGTTTCACGTTGTGACTAGCTGTTTAGTTTGTTTCAGTTTGTCATTCTTTACAGCTTGCCCTATCAGATTAGCAAAGTAGAAAATGACAGCCTGTGTGTACATCTGCTTATGTAGTTAGAAGCAGTGCTTGCTTCAACTTCTGAAATACTTTAAATGGTGATAGCCAAAACCATGCGAGTTTCACTATGCAAGTTTCAGGCCAGAGTTTAATATTAGCTGTTTAGTAATGTAATCGTCACTGCTTTGTCACTACTCTCACTAGGGTTGCAGCGTTGTTAAAATGTCTTCTTTTCCCCTTCCTGTATTAACAAAAAAAAACATAAGATGCTGTGATTTTTGTAATTAAAATTTCTCTAATCTCCAAGCTCCTTGTGGTACAGCTTAAGTTCTATGGCCTTGAGACAGATTGCTGGTACTCCATTGGAAGTGTAGATTACTATGAAACTTGGCTCAGGCTTAGAATAGTCTTTGTGTGAAATAGCATTTTGTGGAAAAGTACAAAAGTACTCATCTGTACTGTACATTCTCGAGTTATCCTGAAGTTTAGGTTAATGCACAGACACAGCTTATATATCACAGGCGTTAGGTCCAGAGTTCTAATATTGCCAATAAAGTACAAGTAAAGTTTATTAAAACATTAAAGAAAGATTGGAAAGGGAAGAGAATGAGAAAATAGCTGTCTGACTCTGTATATGCTCATGTGCACGTGTCCACTTCTCTTTTTATAAACCGTTCTTCTGTTTTTAAAGCTTACCTTGATATACTGATAAAATTATTGGATTTAATTAAAATGACAAGATCTGTTTAAAATACAGATTCTTTTCAAGAAATCCAAATGTTAAAGATCAGTGATAAATTTACTGCAAGAGAAGTTTTTATTCACATCCTTGAACATATCAAGGGATTATTTTTTTGGCATCCCAGTCACTTTCAGATACACTTTGAGGACAAAAAAAAACACCCCAAAGAGTCTTTTCTCAGGGCAGTTTATACTTCAAGTATTGTTCTGTGACAGTTTTAAAGTCAGTCAAAGCTAATGATGTAGCTCTGCTTTCTTGCCCCCCTTGTCGCTGTTTTTCCACCATTGCTTATCAGATTTTCTTGTAGACTGGTTTGAGGACTTAACTTTCTTTTGGCTTAGTGCTCTCCTCCTGCAATCCAATGAGCATTGGTAGAACAGTAGTAGGGGTGAAGGATGGGAGAGATTGAACACTATTAAGCTGCATTTCTAAGACTGTTCAAGCTCACCTAAAGTCCTGATCTACTACAGCACTGTGCGGACATGTGATTCATTGGGAAGTTAAATTAAGCCATCATATTTTTCTCAACTTCTTGTTTCTTAAATACCTTGTGTTGTCTTTCTTTTGTGTATTTCTGTTACAGATTTGCTGTTAATTTCATTTGAGGAATGTGTAAAATATGTTTAGAACTGTATTAATTTAGATGCTCTGGTGAACTTTAGAGATTTTTCAGTGGGAACTTTGATCAGACTGGTACTTGATCTAAGTGTAGCTTCCCTCTCACAGAAAAAAGGATTTAAGGTAACCCTTTGTACTTTGTATCTGTGTTTGAGACAGATTTCTGCTTGAGGAAGGGAGGACAGATTTGCAGTTTGTTAGGGGAGTTTCCTCTACAGGTAGATCAATGAAAACACTGAATGGCAAAGGCATGGTCATTCCTTGAGCAGGTAAAAAATCCCTTTTGGGAGTATCACTCTTTCAAGGTTTGATTCTTAAGATCACTAAACAAAGCAGATTTAAAACAACTTGGAGCAACCTTAAAACAGCATCTATTTTTAGGCAAGTGTATCAACAGGTAAGTGTTCCTGGTTTTGCTTTTCCGCCACTTGCTTTCACTTGTAGGTAGGAAGGGCTCTATCAGGTAAGATGCTGTTGAACTTGTTTCTTATTATCTCTTCAAAGCACACTAATGATTTTGTTCTTGAGCCTTCCAGTTATTGTACTGGTTTTGGACAGGATAAACCATGTTGTTTGGTTAGCAAAAGTCAGATTGAGGGTTCCTGGATATTTGGGTAGCTACCCTAGAAGATGATTGTGCAGTTCATTTCTGAATAAAATCAAAAATTAATGAGCTGCCTTAGAACTCTTGGAGTAAAAGTCGACCTGCTCTAAGCTTTGATCCTACAAAAGGGAAAGGAGTGTGTTTGTCAAGCTTCTGTTACTGCAGGCAATAGTTGCAATGTAGGTCAGTAACTGAAGGGTTTTCACATTGTTTTTCTTAAGAGCCTGTAAAATTTTAAATGTATTTGTGTTTACATGATTTTTGGAGGAGTTGGTTTTTTTGCTTTATCTGGTAGGCTGTCCTACAGTCAGCCAGTGTAGAAAAATGCCATTGGACATTCTTGCAGCATATTCTTAGTTTAAGACTGTGAGTGTAGTCCAGCATGGTGTCCTGTGCACCTTATGGCAGCAGTATTTCTACTGCTTGTGGCTCCATCCAGGATCATACTTTCATCTGGATTAGACAAGCAGTATGGTTTGTCTAAGCACAGCTACTGTGTTGGATGGACTGTTCTTTATTGCTGATAATGGTGGTAATGTCCTGTTGGCCCAAACTGCACGTTATTTCCTGTGTGCGGTGTTGGCAGTTTAAGGATGTACTGCTTCTCATTTTGAACAGTTATCTGTAGTTTCATGTTCTGCCATTTCGCCCTATACTTAGAATTTGTTTCAAACTGTGAAGTGTTTCCTGAAAGGTGTAAAAAAACGAACAAATGCATATATAGAGAAGTGGGATTAAAATAAGTACTTTTCAGTGATCCCTCCCTTTTGATAGTGTAGTTTTTCTGCATTTGTCTGTGTGACTTCTCTGGGCCGTAGTTCAATACAGGGAGCCCTGCTTGCTGCTGTGGATGAGTCAGAGTGAAGGGGATGATGCACGTATGGGCTGCTGTGTGGCTGGTCCGGTTCAGCAGCTTTAAAGCATTTTGGATGCTGTGGTAGCACCCTGCTGCATGTCACGCTATACTGGCAATTTGAATCGGGTTTTTTATTTGTGAATTTTAACTCTTCACTGTTAAACGTGCTTGTTTGATAGCTGTTAAACCATGCTAATTTGAGAGTACGATTGGTTATGACTTGGTGTCTCTCTTGCTAATAGGGAGCTGTATTATGAACACCTTTATTTTCAAATGTATGCAACTTAAAGGAGACAGTGTCTTATAGTTGCTGTTTATTTCCATAGGCAGCTGAATGGCTGAACACAAATTATTGGCAAGTTAGCAGTAGTATTTTTATAATGATTTTATGAAAGGTTATGGTTTATTTTCAATTCTAATAAGCTTAGTTTGTAAACAGGGACTAATAATAAGATCTGTATCAGTACTACTTTTTAAAAGCCAGAAAAGCTTGAGCAGTCTTTTTTAACATTAACTTCATAATTGGTATGTCAGCTTTATTGAACTAATAGTCTGAATAAATAGGACAGAAGATTAATTCAGGTAAAATTTGGTTTAATACTTTATAGAAACTGTAACTTCAAGTGGTGATCTGAATTACTTGTCATTTCAGTGGTTTGGTCATCTTTAAAATATCAGCAAAAATGTGTTTCCCGTACTTAGTTCAGATGTATCTAATTGACCAGCCTTTGCTATGATTATTTTACTTATGCGTAGGTTGCATTTGAAAAAATAAACATTTAAATCAGAAGAATTTATTAGTTGTTCAATAGTTGATGTTGAAAAAAACCGTCTTCATCTTTTCAGATGTTTTCAGTTATGGAGCTACTTTTTTTTAGCAGAGATCATCTTCTGATCTGTCAAAGTTGATGTATAAAAGGATGGTGTCAGCTGCAGATCTCTAGGATGTGGAAGATGTATTTTCACAGAGCTGCACAAGCCATTTAAAACTGACAAAAGCAGATGATGTGACCTTTCTAGCAGTGAAAGGAGGGATGACATTGCCACCTGGGATCTCAACAACCAGATAGCAAACTTGCTTGCTGCTCATCAAAAGCAAACTTTCGGGATTGCTACTCTGAAGGCTTGCCATATTTTTCAAAGGATACTGCTATTCAGTTTTACATGAATATGCTTCCATAATTCTCCATGCCCTTGTTCCCACTTTCTGGTGCTTCTGTTTACAATGTTAATGTCGGACCATGCAGTGTTACAGACATGAAATGGTTTCTGCAGATTCTGCACTCTTACCTTGTATACCATAGCCTGTTGACAGAAAGACAGGGAATTTCTCTGGGCTACTGTGGACAGTCATCATACCTTGGAATTGTGATTTCTATTTTTTCTGTTATAGGTGATCTGTGCTTGTGTTGCTTGCAAAATAATTTACTGTGCACCAAGATGAGTGCAATAAAGTTGTGAGTAGCTGCTGACTGTAGTGTGTATTTGAAGAGAAGCTAATGATGTGTTGGTGAAGAAACACTGTATAGAGAAAGCTTGGCTGAAGAGTGAAATCAAGTTGTGGAGAAAGCTGTGAGCTTCTTGAGCAATGGGAGAAAATGTTTCAATTTTTAGGAATGCAGCCGGGGATAGCTTGATGTATTTGAGTCTGGGAGATAATTCTTACTAATAATCTCTGTGTTGGCAAGTGCTTGTGTACAAATTTATCAGGAATTTATCTGTTGGAAGAAAAAGGTCTTTACAAGTGTCAGTGCTCAGAAATTGTTTGAATATGTTTGCAATATTAATTTGACATGACTGAAGCAGTAAAATGTCCAGATTAGGTTGTGGGTGTGGTCCTCTAAAGCCCTACTCTCAGTTGCTTAGTAGCTGTGGAGACTGTTGGAATCTAAAGATTCCAGTACAGTGCCTCTTCTTAAAGTGCAGTGTTAGGTTAGGGCCCCAAGTTTGGATGCTTTTAACAAAGTGTGCTCTGTCAGAGCTGCTAATTTCTGCAGCAGTAGGAGTACCTGCTGAAGCAAGTGAAAAACCATTCCATTTTGTCTTCATTTCTGTGCACTTAGAGGGCTTCTTTTTATGCCTTTCATTAGATACCAGTCAGTATCTGAGTTAACAGTTCTCTTGAGATTATCTGTATGCTGTGTCTTCTAGAAATGTTGCACCAAAGTTCATTTCTGTGTATTTATTTTTAAGGTATCTACGTATCTCCAAAAATACTCTGCACACTGAATAAATTACAATCTTCCTGAATTTGTGGTATTAGGGTGATCGTAATGTATCAATTTCAGATGTCTGTGGCCTAATTTGACTTAGTTCCAAGTTTTGTTCATGAACAAAACTGGTTTAGTTGTCTGTGATATTTCAGTGTATGATTTTGTTATGTATGTTTTGCCATTGCTGCCTTTTTTGTCTTTTTTTTTTAATTACCGAACTGACAGTATTTAGGATATTCAGCAGAGTTTACCATAGGAGTGGGATGTTGGTGGTAAAGGACAGAAGGAAACCAAGCAGGTTGCAGTTTGTGAAGGAAGGCGGTAGGTGTGATTGTCTTGGGTATTGAATAATCCTGGGTGTTAATCAAAGTGCTGTGCCTCGAGTGCAAACACTCCTGAGTTCATGAGGGTGAGGTGTTATGAACACAGACATTGAAAGAGAAGCTCATAAGTTTGCCTAACATGGTGACAGACCATGAATGTTGAAACTTTGAACCTTATTCTGGTCACTATTGTATTGTAAAGTCACACAAGTGCTTGAATGCAAGGGCTTGCTTTATGTAATAGCTGATTCTCCTTTGTCCATGTCCCCTTTCTGCCTGCACCTCTCGCTTGCTGGCTTTTGCTTCTGCTGGGCATTTTTAACGATAATTAGCTTTTGCCACTGTGAATTCTTGGACCTGGAAAAGAAGTGTAGCAGCAGTGGCCCATCTATAGTAGTTTTTGGGATGGAAGATATATTTTGTTGTGGTTTTTTTCCTACTGTATACAGCCATGTCTGCTAGATGTCCAAGAATGAAGGCCATAGATCTCCCCCCCCCCTTGAGTCCTTCTGGAATTATTGGCTTGCAGTCTTTTAAATATGGGTCGAGCCCTCCAGTCTGGCTCACTCCAACAGCTTTGTGTAACAGTTTGAGCTGTCGGAACACTATCTGCTTTTAAAGGAGTGGAGAAGGTGAGTGTCGGGATCAGGTGGAGCAATGATTTTCGAGAGTCTACAGTTGTCCTGTGGTGTGAGCTGTATGGTGGAGGGGGATGGATTTGGAATGACTGGGAGGACTTCTAAGGCAGGAAGTGTGAAAGGTGTGGAGAACTCCCAAGTGTGCTTCTGTAGCAGGAGGAATGGAAAACTTGATGCTCTGAGACCAAAGATGGAGTTTCAGAGGACCTTGGAACATGGGTTTGCATTTACTCTGTAGGTGCTTCTAAACTGTGTTTGACCAGACTCTTCCTCCTTCCCAGGGTTCGCTTGAAAGGACAATTGCTCTGACCACAAGTGGGGATTGCAAAAGACGCTTGTTCAGAATGAACAAATTAACTGTCAAGTCTGACTATACGTTCAGAAGTTAATTCAGTATGGTCCAAGGTGCCAAGTCATATTTAAAAAATGTTGAGATAATACTAAGCATGTATAGATCAACAAGTAAAAGATAACATAACATCTCCTTGTTAACAGCATTTTGTAGAGCTATGCAGGAACTTGTCTCTTCCTTGGCAATACCACCAAGGTAGTAAATGTGAGGCTATCTTGCTGCCATTCTTGACACATGAAGTACAAATACATTCTTGACAGATAAGCTCCTAAACTAACTTCAGTGCCTTCATGCTGAATGCTATAGCCTCGAGCCTTTTCTTATGAGTAGTCATACAAGACCTCTGTATTCCCTTGCAGCTGCCTGCCTGACAGTTTTATTAGCTAGTAATGAACCCAGGGTCCATCTCTGTTCTTGGAGAGTTAGACTTAAAACTCCAAAACCATTTCCAGTAAAGCGAGAGAATATTTTGCATGTCATCTTGTACGTTGTGTACCTGTCTCTCAATACATACAAATTAAGAAAGGAACTCTTGCTTTACACTTTAAAGACTCAAGAGTGATTTTTCTGTGTTAAAACACTTGTGGGATTCTGTAATACAATAAAGTGGGAATTAGATGATTTAAGTATTAAGTGCAAAGTAAGTTTTTACCTGAGTGGCGTAACTTAATTTGGATTTTGGACTATATGCTTTCAGACTAATAAATAGTCTTCAATAAGAGCTTCTTATCTTGCTTGCTTGGACAGAATTTCTTCTTACCTATAGATGATTTCTTTCCCCAGTTTTGTGCAGTTGGCTTAATGTATGTGCTTTTTTTTTAGTGTGAAACTTGCCTTAATTCAGAGTAATTTTCAAAAAATTATGAAATAAAACCAAAATGTTTTTCCCCCCATTGTATCCACTAAGATCTGAAAGGAAGTACAGATAGATTCTTCCCAGTAATCTGGTACAATTAGAATATGATGTATTGAATTTATTAATTTTACTAGAATTGCATACAAATATTTGTTAATCAGTATTTAGCTCTTTCTACTGTGATCTCACAACTCCATTATTACATTGTGCAATCAAATGTGTGAAGTTGGAAGTTCTCTTCCCAATTTTCTCCTAGTGTCTTGAGTTTGTTCTGTTACTTCAAAGTGTTTTGAAAGGCTAGTTTCAGGAAGAGAGGAAACGCTATTTACCCTTGTGCATCAAACTGACTTGTGGCTGAACTGTTTTAAAAATTTAACTGCTATTTGCTTCAAATCAATGAAAATTTAAGTACAAATAAACAGCTTTCCAGTATTACTGTGAGCTTTTTTCTAAGCGTGGGGAAACATCTTTGGACAGCATACTGCCTTTGCACTTTAATGGAGTTAGACTAGGTAAATATTCTAGTTGAAAGTAGTTTTATTGTTAATTATATTAATCTATTTAACAAAGAATTTCATCATCTGCTTGTAAAACTACTGCATACCTCTCATGGTTCAATAAGGTCATGATCCTACGACCCTGAATCATTGCAATCTTAAAAGCCTGACATACTTGTAGTGAATAGTGGCATGTATTTGAAAATTTAAACCCTGTCTTCTTGATCCTAGTTTTGTTTCGATAAGTTAAGTTTGTTCAGTTTTTCTCTAGGGTTTCAGTTTGATTTCAGCTCTTCAAAATGAGTGTTTACTAACCCTTAAATTTTGATCTCAGCTAGCCTTGTTGAAATCAACTTTAATGAAAAGCAGATGTATGTAGTATTAAAGCTCAGTGGGGAAAGAACCGTAAACTTTATATTACATTTTAATGTAGTCTTAATATAATCACTTTGTTATTGGCCTTAACATGCTCCTTTTTCTGCATTGGTTTGTACATTGATTTTCACGTATTTCAGTTTTATAGTTCTGATATATAGCAAGGTTGCCTGTATACATTGTACACAGAAGGGCAGACACAAAATTTGGACCCTCCCTTGTAAGGCACAGAAACATCCATGATTTGTGATCGGTAATGCTTGGCTCTGTCAGTTGCAATAGGAGGTATGGTCTCTTAGCTCAGCACTTGAGACCACTTAACACTCTGTCCTTACAGCACAAATCTGATGGAAACATTGCACAGGCTCCCTTTGATGCCTGTACTGCAAAATAGGCACTGGCTTTCACAAAAACAGTAACAAACTTAAACTTTGAAAAATACTTCCTGGAAAATAATGACTTTGTGCATGTCTTTCCACTCCTCAAAATCTTAATCAGATTGTTTCAATACAAAGGACTCATTTAAAATGCACTATAGGGCTCATCAAAGTTCACACCACCCATGTGTGGGTAAAATCACTTTAAAATCTTCTGTGCTTTCTCACTGTGGCTGAAGTTGAATTTGACTGTGATGTGTATAACTTGGAAGTATATTTCACAGAAGGAAAATTATTGAGGTGCTGTTGAGAATCAGGCTGTAAGATTTCCTTGGTGGGACATCTGAAGCAGCCGCAAAACAGCGAGGGGATGGTGTGTGCACAAGACCAAGTCAGAATGCCTCATTAGTAATTGGATAGTAATATTGTGTGTGTCACTACAGAAAATTAAAGAGAGAATAGCTGGGAAGACCAGCATACAGCAAATAGAGCAAGGGAGATGTGTCTTTCGGAGTATGTGTAGGTTTTTTTATGTGTGTTTTGTTGGAAGGTGGCAATAATTCCTATAGCACACCTTGTAAGACATTTTTCAGAATCTGATGTGTTGTATGTTTCAGGGAGCTGAATTAGATTAAAATATTTGGTAAATTTAAAGTCTTTCAAATTAATTTCTTGGTTTTGAGATGCTTTGTATGAAGGCAGGTATTTGAAAATAGGGAGAAAGTAGATAATGAAATTTGTAGTGTGAAGTAGGAGATATAGTAGTAGAAAGTAAGTTCTTAGAATTCATATGGAGATTTTTCACAGATGAAAGTAAGGTTATAGAGACATTATAAGACTCTGGTTTAGCTTAACTTTCCTTTTGGAGCAGAACATTAACAATGGAGACATGCTGAAGGGTGGTGGTAGGGCTAGGAAGATAGTGCAGGATGTTACATTTCTTAGCAATGAGCTAGACTTTACTAGAATGTCTGTGGTTTTAGTATTTTGACAAGGAATACAAGATTATAATCCTCAAAACAGTTGGACTGACTAAAACCTCACAATTCAAAGGTGCTGCGTGTATAGTGGTTCTTGGCATGCCCTCCTTCACACAAATTACATATTGTTGTTCTTTATTTTATTGTACACATTCTATTAAGGAAGGTACTCTAAGGTATAGAATGAGTCTTGAGTGTACAGCAAATTGAACTCCAGCATTTCGTAGGATAAAGATGGAGTAATTAAGAAGGTTGCTTACTTGCCTGCAAACTAAGCAGGCACTGATGTTCAAGCACTAAACTGATAGCTTCAGCTAGGTAACTTTTGTTATAAATATTGGCATTAAGTGAGAAGTAAGAGGGTCTCTGGTTTTTGAGACTGACACGTAACAGTCATGAGAAAATTGTTTCCATCACTAAATAAACATGTACTAAACTAGTATTTTGTTACTAAATTTATGGACATGGCTTATCAACCCAACCAGTTGAAGATTCCAAAATTTTACAGTTCTGCTTTATAATGCTACCAAACCCAACCTTAACTCTGTGACTTGAATGAAGAATACTGAAGCAAAATGAAGGGGTTTGTTTAAGGTTTCAGGTTTAATACTTCTCTTCTGTTTATACAGCCTTGGTCCTTTGGTGAGTAAAGTGAAGGAGTATCAAGTGGAGACCATTGTAGATACCCTCTGTACAAACATGCTTTCAGATAAAGAGCAGTTACGTGACATTTCAAGCATTGGCCTTAAAACTGTGATTGGAGAACTCCCCCCAGCTTCCAGTGGTAAGACATTTTGTACTCAAGACTATCTAGCATTATTGCTTCATTACTGATACCAAAAATAAAAAGAAAAGGCAAATCTGTGTCCTTTAGCAAAAAGGATTCAGTTTGTTTAATATTGGATTTAATTTCTGTCACAAGAAAATGGTATGGTACAAATATACTTTTAGTCGTTTCTTCTCTGACTCTGTTTCTGGATAATACTAGTTTAAAAACTTTTTTTTTAAACGAAGAATTACATAATCACAGCATGTTAAGGGGTTGGAAGGGACCTTGAAAGATCATCTAGTCCAAAGCCCCTGCCAGAGCAGGATCATCTAGAGTAGGTCACACAGGAACGCACCCAGGTGGCTTTTAAAAGTCTCCAGAGAAGGAGACTCTACAACCTCTCTGGGCAGCCTGGGGTCTCAGGGGTCTGGGGCTCCTGAGGACAGCCTCCAGCAGCATAGGCAGAAACAGTAACTCCACCTTCTTTGTATCGTCTGTGACCAGGACACCCACCTCAGTGGGCCTACATTGCCCCTACTGTTAGTTTTGACTGAAATGTATTTGAAGAAGCCCTTTCTGTTGTTCTTGGCCTCTCTTGCAGGGCTTAATTCCAAGGAGGCCTTAGGTTTCCTAGTTGCCTGCCTCCCATCCTCTGACAACAGCCTTCCATTCCTTCCAAGTGGCCGGCCCCACCTTCCATGATCTGTAGACTCTTTTCTTCCACTTGAATTTGCCCAGCAGTTCCTGGTTTAACTGTTCAGGTCTCCTGGCTTGCTTTCTCGTTTTCCTACCTGTTGGGATGCTCTGATCTTGAGCTTGGAAGAAGTTGTCCTTGAATGTTAATCAACTGTCTTGAGCCCCTTTACCTTCTAGTATACTGTCCCATGGAATTTCCCCTAGCAGTTGCTTGAAAAGGCCAAAGTTGGCCCTCTGAAGTCCAGGGTTGTGATTCTGCTTGGTGTTCTGTTCCTGCTGCGTTCACTGTTTCATGGCTGCTGCAGCCAAGGCTGCGTTCAACCTTCATCCCTTCAACCAGACCCTCCTTGTTAGTATAATAGCTAGAAGTGTCCATTTGCAACAAGAAGTTATCAATGCACTGGAGAAACCTCCTGGACTGTGAATTCTGGGCTGAATAGGCCTTCCAGCAAATATGTGGGTAGTTAAAATCCCCCATGAGAACCAGGGCCTGTAATTGCAAGGCTGCTCTCAGCTGTTTAGAAGGCCTCATCAACTTCCTTGTCCTGATCAGGTGGCCTGTAATAGACACCCATCACAGTAGCACTCATGCTGGCCTGTCCCTTAATTCGCACCCACAAACTCTCAACTCGCTCCTCATCCACCCCAGGACAGAATTCAATGCATTCTAGTTGCTCTTTCATGTGAAGAGCAGCTCCACCTCGCCTTGCTGGCCTGTCCTTCCTAAGAAGGACATAGCCATCCATGACCACATTCCAGTCATGTGAGCTGTCCCACCCTGTCTCTGTAATTGTCATCAGAACATAACCCCCTGACCACACACTGATTTCTGACTGCTCTTGTTTATTCCTCATGCTGCATGCATTGGTTTATAGGAATTTCAGGGAGCGAGCTGAGTATGCTGCTTTCACCGTAGGGGGGTGGGAGGCCTTCTGGTCTTTAAGACTAGAACACTTCCTTACATACTAGAATACTGCCCTACAATTGCATTAATGGGAAAAAAAATTACAGTGTGTGAACTTGGTATAATGAGTATAAAAGCTCCTATTTTACTAATAACATTTCTAGGCTGTAATAATAGCAAAATCTCATCTTCCTTTGTGATTGATACTATACTGTAAAGAAAAATATCCAAGTTGTAATCAATGATCTGATTGCTTGTCTCAGTTTCCGGTGTTTTGGAAAGTGCCTTCTGTTTCTAACAATTGCTTGTTAAATTACTGGAATGCTTACCTGCAGTTTTAAATGAAGGCAGTATTTCCTCCAAAAGAGACAGTAATGATCAACAGCTCATCAGTTAATGGCATGCCTTTCTTTTCAAGTGCTTTTCAGATATTGTAGATAGGATATGAATGAGAATAGAGAAGTGATTAAAAAGGCCTTGAAGATGGAGTTTTTAGAGATGGAGGTTTCTTAAATTAGAAAAAAAAAAGTTCCAATTTGAACAATCTTTATGGAAAGTCCATGTGGAAGTTTTGCTTTTATCAAGCAGTAGTGAGATATGTAAAAATTATGTAAATAACTAATTTTAAGTAAATCTTTTTGCCTGTGCAAAACAAAAGGAGACTTTGGGGTGGAGGTAAAGCTCAAACAAAAATGTAGCAAACTCTTTCAATACAGCTATTATTTCTGATACAAAAGGAACCTAGGTGTTCTTGCTCTACTCAAAACATAGAATGTTGTCTGGTTTTCTTAGCCTCTATGGTAACACGTTTTCTGTCCAATTGTTATGTTTAGTTTTAGTCATAGAGTTAATAAGCCATAAATATATATAAACTAGATTTAATATAGATCAAAATGTTATTAATTTCACACCAAAATTCCTAAAGTGCGATTAAAAAGTCGTCATGCAAATGAAGATGAGCACTAGCCACTGGGTAGCTGTTACAGTGATGGGAGCTTCTAATTATTCTGAACAACATTAGACAGTTGGGGGAAGGGGGAACTATGAACTTGTGGCAAAGACATTTTTATTGAATTATAAAATACTTTGGGTGAACATTTCCCCTTCCCCCCCTCTTCTCAAATGTTTTTGCCGTATTTCAGGTGCTTATTATTTAAGGAGCTTTTTGTGCAAAATCATTTCAGTTTGCTTTTTCATTACACAGTTCTTTAGAGGTGGCTCTGTTTATTTCTGTGCTTCCCCTTACCTTTTTGTTTACTCCTTTATTATTCCCTATAGTCCTTTCATATATTGGTTTAGACTTGTCTTGTCCTTCACTTTCCATTGTGTGCCCTGCCAAAAGCAGTGTCCTTTTGTGTTGTATATACCTTATGGGACAATTTGGAAGTCCTCCTTCTCAGTATGTTTCTACACAGCAAGTCTTTCAGCTCTAATGGAGACATTACATTAGCAAAAGACCTGGGTGTTTGAGCCTGTTGAGTGGGAAAAGCTGCTTTGTGTTGAGCTCAGGTTGCTTTCCATAGTCACAAATATGATCTCTGGTGTTGAAAACTAGTTATTTATTTATATTATGGAAATGTTGAGATTTTTTTCATATTTTTAGGTTCTGCATTAGCAGCTAATGTTTGCAAAAAGATCACAGGACGTCTTACTAGTGCTATAGCCAAGCAGGAAGATGTATCTGTTCAACTGGAGGCACTGGATATCATGGCTGATATGCTGAGCAGGTAAACATCCCTCTTGTTAAATGCTGGTGAATGCTGATAAATGCTCCTTAAAGCTTGGATTTCAATTTTCCAAATGTTAGATTTAAATTACTTTGTTACGTGAAAAAATATGCTAAGATATTAAGTACAGGTGAAACTTAATTTAGAAAAAAAAAATTACTGAAGATGATTAATTAATTGTCTGAGGACTTTTTAAGCTTATTTAATTTTTATTGCTTTAAGGGTGTACTTTAAGCTAATGCCTTTTTTTAAAAACTTCCAAAAGCTTAAATTTAAAGACTTAATTGAAATAATTCTGATGTTTTGGGGAATATTTAAAGAACTTGTTGTACAGTATATGAACAAAGTTATCTAGATTCAATTGGTTTGAGTTTGTGTTTTGTCTGTTTTAAGGCAAGGAGGACTGCTTGTTAACTTCCATCCTTCAATTCTGACCTGTCTGCTCCCCCAGCTGACTAGCCCCAGACTTGCTGTGAGGAAAAGAACCATCATTGCTCTTGGTCACCTGGTTATGAGTTGTGGCAATATGGTTTTTGTTGACCTCATTGAACATCTGTTGACAGAGCTGTCTAAAAATGATTCCATGTCAACAACTAGGACCTATATACAGTGTATTGCTGCTATCAGTAGGCAAGCAGGTCATAGAATAGGTAAGAAAAAGACATAAATTATCTATAAATTTAAAGGTTTTTAGATGACAGTAATTAATTTGCTATTTTTTTCTCTTACCAGGTGAATATCTTGAGAAAATAATTCCTTTGGTTGTTAAGTTTTGTAATGTAGATGATGATGAGCTACGAGAGTATTGCATTCAAGCCTTTGAATCCTTTGTTAGGAGGTAACTTATTCTTGGGTACCTATTTCAAGCTTTCTTAAGATCTAATAGTGTGTGCCATTTGGTAGTAAGCTGTCAAGAGACAGCGTCCTTGTTACAAAATATTTTTGTAAGATTTGAGCTGGAACTGTTCCTCTAAGTCTGTTTTGTAATTGAAGTGCTGTGTAAAGCCTGTACTTCAGAAACTCCCGTCTATTGCTACTTACACAAATCGGAGGGGGAAGTATTCTAATAATATTTGTTGTTCAATAGTGATGACAAAATTAATATCCAAAGGTTTATCTTGTTCCTCTGCAACCTCCCAGTCTTGCAGATCCAGTTGCATAGTAGCATTGCCCTTTCTGACCTTCCTTTCTGAATTTCTGTAATTCAAATAGATGCAGTAATGGTATTTGGTTTGGCTGATGTTGCCAAAGTACAGTAGCTGGTATGAAGTCTTCTAGATATATTTTAATTCTTCAAAGTAATTTGACATTGATTGTATTTTTGTGTTATCCAGATGTCCTAAAGAAGTTTATCCTCATGTATCTACTATTATAAACATTTGTCTTAAATATCTTACCTATGATCCTAATTACAATTATGATGACGAAGATGAAGATGAAAATGCCATGGATGCCGATGGTGGTGATGATGATGATCAAGGTATATTCTTGGTTTGGGGGAGCAGAGCTTGTGAACCTGCACTCATCCAATCAAAATTGGTTTGGGTGGTGTGGCTACTGACTACCAGTATTTGAATGCCTTTTATATTTTTGTACTTTTTTAAAACATACCTTATGAACACACTTCTTGAAGTAGATTTATAGGCTGTTGTTACTGGAACTAAAAAATTCCAAGGATGAACATAAAGTGCAAGAAAAACAGAATTCTTGAAAGGTGAAAAAAGACAGAAGCATGTAGGTTGATACAGCTAAAGCGAGAAGAGCATGACTTAATGAATTGAAAGGCCTCTCACTACTTGCCACTATAATACATTGTTACCTAATGGATAAAGTCAGAATACATTGAAAATGGCAAAACACTCGGTATTTTTCTGTAGGATAAGGAATGCTTTAGACTGAACGGTGTAAAGTGTATTTATTGTTAATATGGTAGCAATACCTTGCTATATGTAAGCATTATGGAAACTTGGACACACAAGTAATCTGAACCCAGAGCATAACATTCTCATTACTGTAAGAATGAATAAGCTTCACAGTTGTTGCTTTAATGCTTAAAAAGTCAAGTTGTATTGCTCATTGGTTTGGGCTTTTTTTTGTCATTTTTGGAGGCAGAGTATGATTTGATTTACTTCTAAAAAGCAACATTAATAAATTGTTAAATCTTGATTGGCTAATAATTGTTGTGTTGTCACTTATGTCACAAATAAAGAGGAATTTGCTTTAAATCAGTACTCAGGCTGTAAATATGATGGGAACTGCGTGTCCTGTTTGCAGTTTATATTATGTAAATTAATGAAGAAATGGGCAGAAAGAATAATTGCCATGTGATTCAGGCAGTTTAGAAGTCTTTTTATGTTTGTTTTTTGAACCTGTTTCTTTTGTGAGCCCTATGCGAGGAACCCAAGTGTCTTGTTCTTAATTGTTTAAAATAAAACTTGATGCTTTGATTGTCTAGACTTGAACATATGCATAATTTATTTTTTCAAGGGAGCGATGATGAATATAGTGATGATGATGACATGAGCTGGAAAGTGAGGCGTGCAGCTGCTAAATGTCTTGATGCTGTGGTTAGCACACGACATGAAATGCTTCCAGAATTCTACAAAACTGTATCGCCTGCTTTAATAGCCAGATTCAAAGAACGTGAAGAGAATGTTAAAGCAGATGTTTTTCATGCATATCTTTCTCTTCTAAAACAAACTCGACCTGTGCAAAGTTGGCTTTGTGATCCTGATGCAATGGAACAAGGAGAGACACCTTTGACAATGCTTCAGAGTCAGGTTATTTATTAACGTTTTTGTTACTGTTTAGAAGACACACTGAAGTTGTACACTGCTCATAGGGATAGTTCTTGGAATGTGCCATTTCATACTTCTCCTCATACACATATTGTGGTTTATTACTAACGGTGCAGTACTAACATATAGAGCAAGCCAGGTAAACTGGCCTGGAAAGCTGCAGCAGTCTTGGAAACAGAAATTATCAACGCATGCAGATGTGCTTATCTGATTTTAGTTGTTTACCATCACTGGTAAAAGTTGCATGTCCTGTGTAGTTTAGTCAAATAGTAAAAGCAAAATAGCTGTTTTGTGCATTCTGTAATTTATATGTAAGCTCTCATGATCAAGATAAAACTTGATTTGCTATAAATTACTTTCAGAATATAAAGAACAGTGATGAAAAATGTTGTCTAATTTGTTATTTGTCCGACTTCTCAATTGTTGCTCTCTATGGTTTTATTAATGCAAATCTTGTTTTGCTTTGTTTCCTCTCACCTTTTAAATTACTTTTTTTTTTCTTTTGGATAGCAATTGTTTTGAGTCTTAATTTCCCAGTGTTTGTATAACTTCTCTAGTTCTGTAGAGAAATGGAAAATAGAGGGGTAGGACGCACGTATCTTTCTATATATCCACTCAGTGAACAAAGATGAAAGAATTGTCAGCTTTTGAATCAATTAACAGATGTGTGATGAATTACAGGTCCCCAACATAGTGAAAGCCTTGCACAAACAGATGAAGGAGAAAAGTGTGAAGACTCGTCAGTGCTGCTTTAACATGCTGACTGAGCTAGTAAATGTATTACCTGGAGCCCTAACACAACATGTTCCTGTACTTGTACCTGGTATGAGAAACACATTATTAACCTAAAGTTTTATAGTAAACTGGATCTGAAGTTTTAGAAATCCTTAAAGGTTGACTGTGCTTTCTGCAAGAACTTCGAAGCATTGCTTCTACTTAATAAATTGGCTAAATAATCAGCTATTGCATAGATCCATATAAGTATTGTAGTGACATATTTCTAGTAATCTTGAAAACAGGAGCTGCCTCTATGACTGAGATTTTTTTTTTCTTCTGTATAAAAGGTTAATTTGCTCCATAATTGCAAGATCAAACTTCCTTCTTTCTCATCTCAGTGGAGCGAAATACTGTCCATATTTTAACTTCTGGCAACTAAAATGTTGATTTTTTAAGTAATGAGGAGACAGAAGTTTGGGAAAGTTAAAGGTTGATCTGAAGTTTATAAACTACATATAAACTACATGACCAACCATTAAGTGTCCCATGTCCTCTGTGGAGGGGGAAGCTTGAAAACTAATTGATTGAATAAAATGGTGATAGGGTCTTGGAAGCATTCAAGACAGGCTTTGAACAGGAAAACACAAATTCTGTACAGCTGCCTTCTTTCAGAAATTTTGAAGTGTTCTAGCAGAATATAAATATCTAACCTAAAAATACATTTTTATTTTCCTTCCAGGAATAATTTTTTCACTGAATGACAAATCAAGTTCTTCTAATCTGAAGATAGATGCTTTGTCCTGTTTGTATGTGATCCTCTGCAATCACTCTCCACAAGTCTTTCATCCTCATGTTCAAGCATTGGTACCTCCAGTTGTAGCTTGTGTTGGAGACCCATTTTACAAGATTACATCAGAGGCACTCTTGGTTACCCAACAACTTGTGAAGGTCATTCGTCCTTTAGACCAGCCTTCTTCCTTTGATGCTACTCCTTATATCAAAGATCTCTTTACTTGTACAATCAAGAGATTGAAGGCTGCTGACATTGATCAGGAGGTGAAAGAAAGGGCAATATCTTGCATGGGTCAAATAATTTGCAGCCTTGGTGACAGCCTGGGCACAGACTTGCCTAGTACACTTCAGATCTTCTTAGAGAGACTGAAAAATGAGATCACTCGGTTAACTACAGTGAAGGCCATGACATTGATTGCTGGTTCTCCCTTGAAGATAGATTTGAGACCAATCCTTGGGGAAGGTGTTCCTATTCTTGCTTCATTTTTGAGGAAGAACCAGAGAGCTTTGAAACTGGGCACTCTTTCAGCTCTAGATATTTTAATTAAGAATTACAGTGACAGCTTGACAGCTGCTATGATTGATGCTGTCCTTGATGAGCTTCCACCTCTGATTAGTGAAAGTGATATGCATGTGTCACAGATGGCCATCAGTTTTCTGACAACTCTGGCTAAAGTATATCCTTCCTCCCTGTCAAAGATTAGTGGGTCCATTCTCAATGAACTTATTGGGCTGGTGAGATCACCTCTACTTCAGGGTGGAGCACTGAGTGCCATGTTGGAATTTTTCCAAGCTTTGGTTGTGACTGGTACAAATAATTTAGGCTATATGGATTTACTACGCATGCTAACGGGCCCAGTGTACTCGCAGAGCACAGCACTTACTCACAAGCAGTCTTACTACTCCATTGCCAAATGTGTTGCTGCCCTTACTCGAGCCTGCCCTAAGGAAGGACCAGCTGTTGTAGGTCAGTTCATTCAAGATGTCAAGAACTCAAGGTCCACGGATTCCATTCGGCTGTTGGCTTTGCTTTCTCTTGGGGAAGTTGGGCATCACATTGACTTAAGTGGACAAATTGAGCTGAAATCTGTAATATTAGAAGCATTCTCTTCTCCTAGTGAAGAAGTCAAATCGGCGGCATCGTACGCATTAGGCAGTATTAGTGTTGGCAATCTTCCCGAGTATCTGCCGTTTGTCTTACAAGAAATAACCAGTCAGCCTAAGAGGCAATACCTTCTTCTTCATTCCTTGAAAGAAATAATTAGCTCTGCATCTGTGATTGGTCTCAAACCATATGTTGAGAATATCTGGGCCTTACTCCTGAAGCACTGTGAATGTGCAGAAGAGGGTACAAGGAATGTTGTTGCCGAATGCTTGGGCAAGCTTACGTTAATAGACCCAGAGACTCTTCTTCCACGACTCAAGGGATATTTGGCATCAGGTGAGTAGTGGTAATGTGTCCATACTGTAGCAAATGGCCTTATGCTATCTATTAATAAATTAATCTACTTTTGCAAATTATTTGCTTAAGTTTTTTGATACTCTTCAAGTTTTGCTCCCCATATCCTTCCAACAGTTTTTACTAGTTGTTGGTCATACATAGCAAGAATTATTTCTATGCTTTGCTTTCAGATGGTATTTCAATTAATGGTTTTATGTTTAACAAAGAGCTACAGACTTGAAGGGGAAGAAGCATGAGCAACAAAGGGACAAAATAACAAACTGGGTGCCACATTTTGACCTTTTAAATGTAAATTACAGTAGTTCTAATTTACAGACAAGAATTCTGACATTTTTAAGGATTAGTAAGGATCATTGTGCATAATTCATGGATCAGTTTCATATCGAGGATTGTATTCACATGTTTTCTTCACATGCTGCTTCTTTAAAGAGGAGAGTTATTTGTAAGCCTATGTGTGATTGTAAAAAAGAATAAAAAAAAATCTTTCCTAATAGGCTTATTACTTGAATTTTCCTCTAGTGGATAACATTTAATGCTTATACTTTTAACATTTGTAATTTTTTTTTCTCCTGTTTAAAATGTTTTCCATAGATTTCCTTGAGTTCCATATTGCATTGCTAATAATAAATAACAGTTCTTGTTTAGTGCTTTTAAGTGTAGTAGATGTTCAAAAAGAGTGGCACTGAGCATGATTTAAATTCTGTAGTTATACCATTTTAATGTTACATATTCTCACGTTTGTTTCATGTTAGGGTCCTCATATGCTCGAAGTTCAGTGGTTACTGCTGTTAAGTTCACCATTTCGGATCATCCACAACCCATAGACCCACTATTGAAGAACTGCATAGGTAACTTCTTTACATTTACTGATAGGTTCTATGTTTTTCAGGCAATAGAATTGCATTTAAATTTTGTTCATTGTGTTTTCAGCAGTAAATCTTTTGCAGGTACTAGAATTATCAGCTAATGATAACTGTCAGAACAGTTATAAAATGTTTCCATAATAGCCAGTTATTTCTATTAATCCCCGTTGAATTCTGAGCAGTAAAAGTCATATGATGAAAAATTCTATGTATTTAAGCTGTGATGGGCAATACAAGATGATAGGAATTTAGGAAGATGGGACCCAAAAGCTATTTCCTCTCCCATGCTCTTGTCAAGTTTTATAAGTTTGATGTAGTATGGTACTGTCTTTACCCAGAAGGTTGGTTTTAGGAATACTTGATGCTCAGTCACTTTAAAATATGTGTGCACATCGGAATTCTGAGTATTACCAGGTGGTGAATTGTAAATGTAGGTCCTTATGTTTCTATAATGCTTGTGTCTGAAAGCATTTGGAAGCGCATACATTTTTACAGGGATAAGGTAATCAGAGCTTTCAGTGTAACATTAGTATAATAAAGAGTTTGCAGTGCTGTGGCTTTTTGATCTTTTCTCATTTGTATGACAAAGTATTGTGGATTTGTTTAATATGCTATGGTGAATGTTTTATAGTAGATTAATTACAGGTTTAAATGTCTGTAAAAAATTAGGTATGCTGCTAAACCTAATAGGGGAGGAAAAAAAAATCTTTAAAAACACAGTTTTGTGGAGAGCAAGGATTTCATTTGTGCAGAAGTGAAGTCAGTTCCTATGTGTTATTTTCACCACTAAGTTCTGGGTTGGTCTGTTTTTTTGTTGCTTTTTTTTAAATGATACAGTCCAGGATTGAGTATGCCTGTGGATTTTCCCCCTGCTGTCCCTCTCACTGAAGCTGCCTTACCCCTTTGGTTTTTTGAAATAGGTATTTACTATACAGTAAAAAAACCTATTTGTATCTAGTGCTTTAAAAATCTCAGTCATCCTTAGTTTTATTGCCCAGTTTCTTTTGTGTATGTAGAAATCACTTTGATATTTACACCTTGTTGTTTCTCTCGTTTGAAAAATTTCAATCCTTATGGAAGTTGCTAGTAGAACTTCACAAACATTGAGGAAAAATATGAGAAATTTCTGCAGGCATTTAGTATAACAAGGCTGTGTTTTAAAAATAGATAAATTCTAATTGGAAAATGCCTAAGGATGGGGTGGCATAAGAGTAATGTTGCTACATTAGTATATACTGAGTAGGCTTATTTTATAGTTACTTAGGAATTATCAGTGCATGCCAATTTAGGGGTCAATATAAAAAAATCAATATGCACATAGTTTCCTTACAAGGTGTTTTCTAATTCTTGAATTGCAGAAATTAAATGGGGTTCGGAATGCATATTCTGAGAGACTAAAGGAGAAAAGGAAAGGTTAAATATAATTTTCATGGTACCTTTGGGAAAAAGTTTGAAATATCATGAACTGATGGTCATGTATTTTGACAGTGGTTTTTTTACTACTTTAATTATACAAAATACTATGTATCAATTATGTGAAAACTTCTCATATGATTATAATTAATGGATTTGTGTAATCATGCTAAAAACCAGCAGGTATTGAAATGAATTCCTGCACTAAATATGTCTTTTTGAAAGGTTAAAACTAAGCAAAGGTGTATTTAAAATAGAAATGAAAAAGATCCTCATAGGCTGAATTCTCTCTGTATGTAATTGCAGGTGATTTTCTGAAAACATTGGAGGACCCAGATCTCAATGTCAGGAGAGTAGCCCTAGTGACCTTTAATTCAGCTGCACACAATAAACCATCATTAATAAGGGACCTATTAGATACTGTGCTTCCTCATCTTTACAATGAAACAAAAGTCAGAAAGGAATTAATCAGAGAGGTACGTTAACTAAGAAAAACATTACTAAATATATAAAAGTAGATTCTTTGTTTTCCTACATAGATTACTAAATTTTGTTTTATTTATTCACTGGCAGGTGGAAATGGGACCATTTAAGCATACAGTGGATGATGGGTTGGACATAAGGAAAGCAGCTTTTGAGTGCATGTATACGCTTTTGGATAGCTGTTTGGATAGACTAGATATATTTGAATTCTTAAATCATGTTGAAGATGGCCTGAAGGATCACTATGATATTAAGGTTAGCTGTCATTTTTCCCTATGTAAGCAGTGACTTAGTCAAAGCATTTTAAATAGTAAATAGACTGAAACAGTAAAAATATTACTTATCATGCTTAAGCTCTTAACTGTATTTGCCATTTTCCTTAAAGTGTTGCTGCTAAAAAGGCTACATAGCATCGTAGGAGTTTTATCTCAGCATGTGTGCTGGGCATAACTAATTGTTGAATTGTTTGTTGTTTTTTTTCCCTCAACCTAGATGCTAACCTTTTTAATGTTGGTGAGACTGTCTACCCTTTGTCCAAGTGCAGTGCTGCAGAGGTTGGATAGACTTGTTGAACCTTTGCGTGCCACATGTACAACTAAGGTATTTAAATTTAAACTTAATTGTTTTATGTTGTCTTATAGAAATATAAATGAACTCACGTATGAAGAATACTTCTGTATTCCTGCAGCATTTCCTGACTTACAGCTGATAAACTGCAGTAGGCGGACTAATATAGATGCGAGCCTTCATCTATTTACTGGATTTCTTTAAATTACAAATGGAGAGGCAGACTTGTTATCCTTCTTTTAAAAATACTCTATTTCTTTGATGCCATTTCTTTTGTTCCTTAAAAATTTAGCTGACACTTAGTCAACCTGTATGTCTCAGTTAATTATGAATAGTGAAAGTGGAATACTGAGAGTTTTCCTGACTTCTGATGATTATGTTGTTTCAGACAGGCATTTTGGGTGATGAAGAATGATCCAGATGAGGCAGTTTAAAGTAGTCCTGTTTTTGTTGTTGTTGGGTTTTTGTTCGCTTGTTTGTTTTTTCCCCTCCCCTTATTGGTTTATATGACAGAATCCCTGAGTCTTGGCATAGTTAGTCTTCCATTCCTGCTCTTGTCTTAATGACTAATTTACCTATTACTGTAGTCTGTTGTATTTCACATCAAGAAATTTGACTGCTTTTAATGATAATTTATTTTATTATCACTGAAACATCTTTAATAATTGTAACAGAAGGTTAAGCAGTCACTTTAACAAAGGTCAACCTTAAAAAAAAAAAATTGTATTCTCTGGAAACTGGAAGTACTGTGATAATATCAGTTTAATGTTTACCGACTTTACTATCTAGAGGTTGCCTGCTATTATTGTTTTGATTTGATAATGGACTTAGTAGCTTAGAATCTTTTTCTGCTTACCTTGCAGTATTCAAGTTTCAATCCATTTGTAAACTGCTGGTAAAAAGTCTGTTAAAAAGTAGATGTTTGGTGGTTATTTTTGGTTTGGTTCTTTTATTATTTTTAAGAGCTTAGGCCATTTTGAAAGCTGTATAAAGTGGTAATATGTAAGGAAAGAGGTCTTTGTAAGAAACTTTTTTTAAGGTGGGTGTAGAGGGAGAGTTATGCAAAGATTTCAATATTTTTCCCCCCCCAGGTAAAGGCAAACTCGGTGAAACAGGAGTTTGAAAAGCAAGATGAACTGAAACGATCTGCTATGAGAGCAGTAGCAGCGCTTCTAACCATTCCAGAAGCAGAGAAGAGTCCATTAATGAGTGAATTTCAGTCACAGATAAGCTCTAACCCTGAGCTGGCAGCCATCTTTGAAAGTATCCAAAAAGATTCATCATCCACTAACTTAGAATCAATGGACACTAGTTAGATGTTTGCCCAAAATGGGGACCATTATGTTGAACCATATGATGCACTGAATTGACAGGTTATGAGTAAGAAACAGAAACAATATCTAATCTACACATTGTTCCACTTTATTTACCTTTATGGAGACAGTTGGCTTTTCCCATTGTTGCTTTTCTAGCATTTATTCCAGAAATGTATTTCCAGAGTTTGTTAACCACTCTTGTTTTAGTGGATTTGGCCACATTTGGGAATTAAAAAGTTGACGCATGGTGTATGGAAATAGGTTCCAACATCCATTTGCCCTGTAATGTTTAGGATTAAAATGTTAAAATTTTGTGACCATGATTTTTTTTTTTCCTTTTATTCACTCTTTCTACTTGTAAACAAAATAAGGGGAAGGGGTTGGGTGGGAATCAAGCATCCAGGCTCACCATGTTTTTGTATAACTTTTTATTCTTTTTTGTTTCAGCTTCATAAATTGGTTTGGCTGGCAGATGAATTCTGTGTAAGATTTATTATATTAAAAGGAGGGTTTGGGCACAGTTCAAAAAAAGCAGACATAAATATAATTTTTAAAGGTGTGGGGATTAGAAAACACCCCTGTTGTGCACACCAATTTTGCATGAGCAAGTTTACAAATATATCTTGTCTGTAAAACAGCATGTGCAGTTTATTCGTAATGCAAGTTCCAATAAGTTCTACTATATCAGTGCAGTTTTCAGGTATTATGACCTACAGACCATCCATCCAGGAAGGGACGAAGGACGGTTGTTTGTCTTAACCTGGCTTTTAAAAATGCCAGTAGTATGACCCTGCAGTTGTTCTTACAGTAAATATGACAATTCCTGCAGTTTTCGTGGTTTTTCATTCCCAAAGATTGGGTCTTCTGGACTTGAGGTGGACAAACCAGAAGATCTGAAGGAAATAGGGTGAGATGGAGGTAAAATGAGCAGAGGACAACAGTGGCTGCTCAGTGGCTTCTGAACTCTAGATTCAGCTATGTTTTTTCTTGTGAAAGTATGAAAGGAAGTTTCTTTCAGTGGTTTCTACCTCCTGTTCTTCATCCAGTGGCTTTTGTTAAGGCACTAATAAATGGTGCTCCTTAGACAAGTATTGCCAGGCCATCATTTTATGCCTGGCAGAATGTTTTCTGGCACATGGAACCACCCATAGGTTGCAGTCTTGCATCATGCAGTATTCTGGAAAGACAGGAAACAAGGAATTGTCATAAGACTGGAGAGAGAGAGAAAGCGAACAGATACAAGAAATGAATCTGCCACTAATATGCTGAGGTAATGTAGAAATGGAACAGAAGGTGATAGCTGGCAGTCCCACGTTGAACTGGATTTTACAAATCCAATTACAAAAGATAGGGAACTGCTGCCTTAATACCTCAAATTGAGACTTGTCATTACTTGGTTAATACAGTTGTTTTGTTGTCCCTTTTTTTTTTTTTTTTGTCAGATCTGAATTTGATTTTTCTCTAGTTAACAGAAAATACTTAGTTTTTTAGCTAGTTTGCTATTTTGGAAACCTGTTGTATGGATATGTGGCATAAGCTGCTATGTGACTAAACCTACATTTTTATGACCCCAGAGACCATTTTCTGTGAGTGTTGGGGTTTGCCAGAAATTTTTTCCCTTTACACGCTTGCAGCTTGGGAAAAGCAGGGGAGATAGTGGTGCATTTTACTTTAATTAAAGGACCTGAACAAAGAAATCTGAAGTCATTCAGTAGTAAAAATTTTAGTGTTGTAGAAGTTTCTGAATTTGTAGCCTTCTCTGTCTCCAAAATCTTCATACTAATGTAACATTTGTCTTCTAGAAGTGGAAATAAATGAGGTTAAACATAACAACATATCTAAATGTCATGAAAAAGAACGGGATGACTCTAGAGAGAAACCATATGGCAGAAAAAGCACTGTGAATTAGGTGCATTTTGTCTTGCTGTATAACTCATCAACTTCAATTAGAGCAATACAGGCCTCCTAATTAAGAATCTGTTGTACTAATTAGTTGTCAAATTGATCTTCAACTTTTGTGTTTTCAGAGTGCATTAAAATGTTGTAGAGATCTAAAGCTAGGTGTGAGAACAGTATGATAAACATGAAATGCAAGGTTAAAATACATAAATGGACTAGGTGACAACAGTAAGTATACAAAATACTTGTAGTTGAGGGGTTTGTGTGTGTTCATGTACTACCTACAACACCTTGTGTGGATGCAAATACTCTCTGCTTTGTTTTACAGTACCTAACAGTGGAGCAGGCTTAAGGACAAAAGAGAAGGTTGAGCTATGTTACATAGTGAATGCTTTCTTGCAGGAGAATAATTTTCACTTTGACCACTGATGAAGGAGGTGGGAATTTTAAGAATTAAGTCTTCCCTGTAAGCTACAGATTCTCTCCAAGTAGCAGCTGGTTATTTTGGTGACCCAGGAAGACAGACTTATAAAGGATGTAACTCCACCATAATTACTGAATTTATTTATTAGTTTTTAAAAGTCTAACCAACGTAGGTGTTTACATTCCACTGACTGCATTGCTAGATGGAAGGTTGCTTTGGTTTTTTTGGGGTTTTGTGTTTTGTTGTTTGTTTTGTTGTTCCCCCCTGTATATCCAAGCATTTGGATAAATCTGGTGTATTTATGCTTTTAGTGCAGTTAGGTCCAGGTAGTGCTGTTAAGGATGATGTCAGGAAAAGCTGTAGCTGGTCTTTACATGCTAAATACGTGAAAGCAAAATAGGAAATTACGCTCACGAAAACAAAAAACAGAATTCTGAAAGCCTGTTCTTAAAGGTTTTTGGTATTATAGGAATTTAATGTTTTTCATCATTTTGCACACAAGCAATTGAGACCAATTAATAAGCTTGCTCATAATATAGAAATGTTTGGCCAGTCCTTGCATAGTAGATTCCTGCCTTTAAATATTTTTGTATGTCAGAAGTACTTAGTGCTCTCATTTTCCCTGAAAAAATCTTGCCATTCTTGCAAGGGAGGTCTTTTCTAAAATTATAAATTGAAAACTACCTTAAAGTACCTTAAGAACACTGCACTTCAGGCATGTATATTTTTTTAATATAATTTTCCTTCCAAATGTTACATCTAATATAGCAGTTGACAAAATAAAAAGAACTGAATTACTTGCAGGTTGTATTTTTATGACTTGAACAAAGCAGTTAAGTATGCATGTAGACAGCTTGCTTCTCTCAAATGAAGGATTATTTTAACATTTCATCAACTCAAATTAGAAATATGAATTGAAAGTTCACATCTGCTACTGTTGTATTTGGTTTAACAGATATACTTAGTAATGATGCTGGGAGAAAGTAACCATGCTCTGGTGGGCTGGTTAGTAGTAGTTATTTAGCAGTCGTTGTCATATGGGACTTCCTCACCTCCCCTTGAGATGACTTTAAAAGCAAAGTAACATGTGGCCTTGGAGGAGTGTGTGTGTGTGTGTGTGTGTGTGTGTGCTTGGTTTTGGTTTATTAATCCCAAGCCTTCTGACTGAAGTGACACCGGTTTCTGCCAAATACCATTAAGCCTGTGGCCTCTGGACTTTAATTCCACATTGCTCTAAACTTCAGATAAAAAGTACTTTTTCTTGTTGTTACTCTTAAAATTAATTTTAAACAATGAAAATGTGTCAGTTTATTACTTTCTTTTTTGTACTTGTTTTCTCATAGCTCTGAGGTGGAAAGATTTGCTTTCTGTGCTCTTGAGCATGAACTGGCAGGCATTGTGACAGTGAGTCTTGCCCCCCTGCTCTAGAAGTGCTTTTCAGTGTGGAGTTACATACAGCTCGTACACTAAATGTGATGTTTTCACTGGTATCCATTTATAATTTTTCATTGTATCTGAGTTTCAGGGAGGAGGAGGGAATTGGAGTTCTTAAGAATAATGAAGTAAATTAATCTTCCATGACCAGTGTTGGTGAAGAACGGAAGTTTTCTACAAAAAGTGCTTTTGTGAGGATCAGGCAATTTTGTCTTGGTAGGGAGTGAGACTACTTTAGCTTTGTTTCCACCCCATGAGGTTTTAATGTTTCCACATCATTTTTGATGAGAAAAAAACTGCCTTCAGAAAGGTCATCCATCCCCCAAAACAAACAAAAGGGTTTCTGTTGCTTTTAGTCTGTGTAGGGTGGTTTATAAGATAGCCCTGAACCAGAGAAGAAATGAGTGTTTCTGAGAACCGTGCAGACACTGGCTGGATGACAGATGCCACCTGAAATGTAGTTCTGAAAAACAGCAAGTGAAATATTTAAGTGAGAATATTTACATTTAAAATAACTTCTTCTTTCTTTTATGGTCTGCCTTTGATTTCATTTTTGAAGAAGGGGAAAAAAAAAGGTAATTGTCAAGCTATGAACTTCGACAATTCCAGAGCTAAAGGGGTAATTTCTACAGCCTGCTGCTTCCTTACAGAAAAAAAACAAATCCAACCAGAGGTGTTTTGACAAAAGTACATAGTAATTTTGAAAATACTTTTATTCTGAAGGAATTAAAATATTTTAATTATATTTTCATTATTCTTTCTTTTATTCTGATGAAATGCTTTCCCTTCATATGTGGTTTCATATGTGGCACTTCGTATGTGCTTTCCCTTCCTATGTGTCCCTTTCTTCACCTGAATGAATGTTGGACTCAGTTATCTGATTAATGCTACTTTGGATGCCACCCTTCCTCAGGATTCTTGGAAGTTGTAATCTCAAGTCCTCTAGAAGCCTTTTGTCTTTCCCCAGCTCTTATTAAGGTTATTTGTTAGAAGGCTCAGGTTTATCTCCCATATCTACAACATTTCCATTGTGTATGAAGACTTTGATTCTTTTTCACTCCACAGCTACTGATCTTCACACAGATAGCAAACTTTGAAACGTTAGCCACGTTCAACAGAGGGGTAAAAATTTACCAGCTTTAAAAAAAAAGAACTGATTTTTCCATCATCCTAATCTCTCTTCAAACAGCTTAAACATTATTTTCCCAAATGTAAAGATGATCAAATGAGTCTTTAATAGGATGATGATACTCAATTAAAGTGACTGAGTTGTACTGAGTTCTTGTTTTTCTGAATACTGTAGGTTGAAAACCTGTATCTCTGATGTGAATCGTGACTTGTTTACAAAAACCATATCATCAAAATTAGAAATGTGGAACTGAAGCTGCAGATGGATGAAATAGTTGATTTTAGTTCCTTGGCAGGAGGCAGCCAATGTGAAATACTGAAGTGTGTGTTGCTTTCTCACATGGTATCAGTTTTGGCATATAAAGTGGGTTGAATTCAGCTCTAATAAAATGGTAGAATGCTAGTACTTCCAGATAGATAATATGAAAGATTTAAAAGTTGCTCAACGTAGAATATTATACACTGTTCTCCTTTGGGTTTTGGAAAGTGTATATGTAGGTCTGATGACCTTAACTGCAGGTCATTTTATAAGAGGTCGACAATTACTTTTGTTTTTTGTTTGTGCATTTTTTTGTTTGTTTTCTTTTCCTGGAAAGATTTAAAATAAGAAAACAAATTCTGAAGTGGAAACTTGGTTGAGTGGCTTTCAGCCTTATGCATTCAGTCTTTTTTTTTTTTTCCAGTGGTTTGAATACATGTGTTCAGTTTGAAAGAGTTGGATATCATCATAGAAATGAAATTGTAAAAATTTCTGGTTGTCCATGGGTGATTTATTTCAGGTCTGTTAGGTGGCTGAACATGACTGGTTCAGGAAACTTAAAGCTAAAGGGAGGCCAAGGGCAGGCTATTGCCTACCAATGTGAATCTACATTGTATTGCTTTTTAGCAAATGCATATTTGTTGGTCTGGTGTCATTAGGCATTTATTGCTCCAATACTTTTTACAGCTTAGTTATCAACAAAATATTGAAGCTCCCCTTTAAGGAAGGATGGTTTGGGAAGAGTACAGAAATAGTTGGGCAACTGACTCTCTTTTTTCCCTATATGTCTTTTAACACATGGAAAGATGGGAAAGAAAACCATCCATTGGGCAGGCTTAGGCATTTGTATGGAAGGCAGTCGAGAAGAGCACTGCAAAAGACAGTGAACTTTCTTTGGTCAAAGTAGTTTGTTGTTGTTGTTTGCTGTCCTAGGGTGAGTGTTAGTGACAAAGCAAGTCTATTATGGCTAAACAAATAGGGTAAAATTCTCTCTATCTGTGGGATCAGACTTTCCAGCTGAGAGAACAGATGTCTCCTTGAAACTTGCAGGAATCACTGAAAACAATCAGACCTGTTCTAAGACCAACCCAAAGGCTGCCATCACAACACAGATAAAAATGTTATATGCTTCTCTACATCGTTTGAGTGAGGTACATTTTGGACCACAGAAATAAGAGAGCTTTGGAGCTGTGTTGCAATGTGCTTTTAACACACATACAGTGAGGGCACACAGTTGTGTGTAGTATGGGTGCTGAGCAAAATACAGTGTTGTAAGAAAAGGACTATATGGTGCAGAAAAAAATATAAGCAAGTCATGTCTACTCCATCATTGCAACAGGTAGGTAAGTAGATGTAAGGGGGCTTTGTTTTACTTGAGATTGTGGCGTTGCTTATTTGCAGGTCCGTCCGGTTGGCTGTAAGGATGCAATACGCTGGACGTGTATTCTTGTTCGTAATTGTATTAAGTGCACAATTACATTTCAAGGGAAGGTTCATCCTAAAAATTGGCTTGCTTCACTGATCTCCTTTTGGTGAATTCACCTTAAATAATACTTTAAATTCCTCTGACGGCATTTGATAGATGAAATGGAGTTAATTAATACTTCTAATCATTCCAATAAATGAAATTTATTTCCAACAAAGGGAACTTTAAAATGCTACTATGTCAACTAATGAAGTAAAGTAAGCAACCACAATGCACAAGTCCCGGGATAAGCGAAAACATTCTGCAGGAATTGAGTTGGATGCTCCTCCTTCCTTCAGCCTTTGGAAGTGGCAAAGAGTAAGTGAGAGAACTTTCTCTATCTTAATCTCCTGTATTTGAGTTTTAACATGGTCTAGTGTATAAATGTGATTTGAATCAATGCTTGTGGGGTGGGGTGTGGGGTCTTTTGGGGGGCGGGATTATCTGCAGACTTATTCAACAACCAGTTTAAATCAGCTTTGAAGGAGACCACTTCTCAGGAAGTAACCTGCTACTGTTGTAGACTACAACTAATACTTGAACAAATGAAGGAGAAATCTCTCTGGATAGTGCTTTGAAAATGCAAAGAGTATAATAAAAGATAAAAGTATTTATTTAAAAGTTAGCTTGAAGTGTCACCATTTTGTTTCTGGGTTGCTGTACTGTTTGTTTACAAGAAGTGTTCCAGCACATGCACTTTAGGATATCTTTTGTGGTGAATGTTTGGTTTATGTCACTACAAAACCCAGTCTTGGTTCACTTGATTCAAATCTTGCATACATCTCCTTGTCCAGAGTTCAGCCTATAGCAATAAACGCAGAATTCATTTCTGACAAAGCTAGTGTTACAGAAACAGAGAAGCAAGCGCTAGGAAACATCAGAGGTCTGCATTCAGAGTAGAATGTTGAACTACAAATATGTCATGGTTAATGTACTTGATTTGCAGACCAGCTATTTCTTTGACAAAGTAGTGGAAATAGGTTTATTAAAAGTACAGTATCTTGAGAACAGCATCAAAAGCATCTTTGATAAATCTTTTCTTACAGACGTTTGATTGTGTGGCTGAGGAAGAATCTGTTTGCAGTGAAGTCTGTCTTCATTGCTTAGCTGTGGTCTTTGCTAAAGAAAAATCCAAATGTTTCTGCCTGTCTGTACCAATAAATACACTATGGTGTGTTGGTAAATGTACCACACTGCTAAAGGTTATTTTTGTGCTCAAAAGCAAGATGCTGCCTTGTGTACAAGGTATTCCTGTAGCCCCAACATACCCATTTGACAAGGGTTTATCAGTAAAAATCAGTGATTGCAGATGCTACGATTTATCTGGGGGGAGACATGCCCCAAGACTTACATTACAGTTATATTTATGATCTTACTAGTTTTTCCCTTTTGCATATTTTTAAGAGCCTTAAATGTGTTTTAAATAACTGAAGTATTTTAATCTTGTAACTGTATTTTTCACTGTCCTCAGATGACTGTAGCAGTGACAACACACTGGGTACAATGGGATAATACACAACTAATGCTCCTGGGAACAGCTATTGTTTCTTCACAATAACTTTAGTAGTAACCCCAGATGATAAAGCACATTCTTTATGGCACATAAAGTTTTCAGAATGCACCATAAGTATAACATGTACATAGTATTAACATCATATATAACTGCAGGACTAAAATGCCTGCTTGCTAGTAATTCTTAATTAATGTGTTCTGGTTTTTCAAGCGGCCAGTATAACACACATCTCCCCTGGATCTCTGTGTTGATGTATATGCGGGTATCTGAGCCTGAGTTTTTCTCTTGTTTTCAATCCTTCAGTGTTACAGTTTTGTGAAACTACAGTTCCTTCTGGATGTGAGTAAACAGTATTGCATGTGTGGAAGTAATTTCTGTAGTCAAAAAAAAAAACAACCCACAAATATTTGATATTTTTTCCAATGCTAAGTGTTGCATAAAGCCATGTAGTAGTAATTTATTCTAAAATAAAACTAAAATTAATTCTGATGAGCATTTTAAAATGAAAGTAGTTTTAGTATTAATTTCTCTATGTAAAGAAATCAAAACTAAAATAATTCATTGGTGGTATTTTAATTTCATTGTAGTATTAGACTTTTGGACCCTCTGGTTTTATACCCTCTGACTTGAGGGTATAAATTTTTAATTTCTGCTTGGATCAACGAATGGCCAAATCTGTTTGCACAAGTCTGTGCTCTGCCAGTGCTGGTTCAATAATTTTAAATCTTTTGCCCCTTAAAAATAGGGCATAAATGATCCCTCTCAGAGGATTATAGCTAAAATCAACATCTTCATTCTCTCCCTATATTCATTATAACAGTTCACAGGAAGGAAAAAAGGTTAATACAGGGCTTACACACACACCCCGTTGGTTACTTCACCTTGTCTAGTCTATTAGTCGTCTGTATAAGTACAATTAAATGGAAATTAAAATATAGGAGCAATTCCTTCAAGTTATCTCTTCCAGGAGATGGCGCTGCAACCTCATTAACAAATGCCAAACAAATGGGGCGGCGGGGGTGGGGTGGAAGACACAAGTATTTTTTCACGATAAACAATTGCAGGTATTTGAAGAATGAATTTGAAAGGGATCTTGTAATTTTATTTTTCTTGACAAGATACTGAAGCTTTCTCTTATGACCGGCTTGCTTCAGAGTTTCTTTTTAATCTTTTACAAGTCATTTCTAAACTTCACTTGTGTAGGGTAAAGTTTGGCAAAGTGGGTGCAGGTAGGTGGTCATCCCTGGCAGTGATCATCCTACAGCCCAGGTGTTTGGTTGTGGAATGGTCTGGAGGGCTTGGCCCTGCTGCAAGGGGTGGAGTAAACCACTGGGCTCCACCACCTGAGTTTCATGGCTGAAAAAGCAGATTTTGTAGCATAATTCCATGTTTTCGTTCTACCTTGCTAATGAGTCCTTTCTCCCATGCTTTCCACAGGCAGCTGTAATGGGAATGGTGGCCCTCAACATGGAAGACCTAATAAAACTAGGTGTCAGGTTCTAGGGAGCAGCTGATGTCAGCAGCTATCTTCTTCAGAATGGTTGTGTTGATTTCTTACCTGAAGTGCTAAAACTGAGGTGTTTGGGTAAAAATACACTAGTTTGCTTTACAGATCTAAAGTGTGGGGTTTTTTGGTTTGTGTGTTGTTTTTTTTTTTTTTAAAAAAAAGGGGGGGGATAAGGAGCAGGGTATGATATGCTTTTACTTTGTTTCCATTCTTGTTTCCACGGTTACTGAGCGCTTTTTTTTTTTTAATCCCATCAGGTACTGTTCTAGAATTTGACCATAAAACAAAAGAAAGAATCTAGCAAGCCTCCAACTCTAATAGTTGGTTGTGCTGCAGAACTGGGATTTCCACTCTGAAAAGATGTTAACCAGAAGCAGGAAAACTGTAGTAATGTAGAACATGCTCTATGCACTTCTAATAAACCACAACCTACACCATAAATATAAGAACGGGGGAAGAAAATTGCCCAGCAGTTGTCACTGGACAAGCCTGCAGCAGCTTCAGGAGCTCAGAAGCTCATTGAGGTTGTTTTGGCAGGCCTGGGGCCAGGCTTGCACTGCGTGCTGCCAGTAGCAAAATAAACACTGCTGCTCTATCAGATGCTATTTAGGATAGGATTCAACAAAAGCCAAAGTAAAGAATAATTTTATTTGGAATAAATTGTGTTATAGAGAGGTGTGGATAGGAACAAATTAAAAAAAGCCCACAACACAAAAATACCATGCCATTAAATCTCTTTGTAGTGTTGAACACTTATCATTCAAAGCACTAAGCACTTGATTTTGTGTCCAACCATACTGCAGTGACTGAACTGTGAGGGCTGGAGCTCGAGGTTTTCTTCTTATTGCAGGCAACAGGAGAGGTGGAAAGAAAGCCTTCGAGTCCAGGGGAGGCAGGAACACAGACTAAAACGTGTCCTTGAAGACTGGCCTTCTTTTCAGCTACTGCTGTGAGAGATGGCATCAGTTGGATGTCTGGCTGAAGCTTCTTTCATCTTGTTTTTAAGCCCTTTTGCATTTTCAGTCTTGCAGTGTAGTTGGTTTGTTTGCCTTTAGCCTCTTTTTCAGGTGCCCTCAGAAGAGGGCTCATACATCTCAACATCTCCTCAGCACTGGCTGTTGGCACAGTGCTCAGCTGGGGACCAAATGCTGCTGCTGCTTCCGTGCTTGGTGCCAGCAGCTCGTACCAGCGCCACACCTGAAAAACTTCGGTCTCCTCAATGCATCTGTTGTCCCACTGAGGACCATGTTCTGTCCCAGGACAGTACAATGTATATCACATTGTTTTGGAATGGTAAAGGACAGTTGTCTTAAGGTCTTTTTAATGGAAAAAGAAGAGCAGCAAGGATTGGACCCAGGTGTCAGGGAAACCAGAGATGAGACAGCTGTGGATGGGCTTGTGTTGCTCCATCTGATCCCAGCCAGGGTCCTGCACAAGCTTTGCCCTTTCCCATACAGTTTCATTGTTAGCTTCCCAAGGGCTTGGTGTGTATTCTTTCTCAGTCAAGGAGATCTTGAGAGAGCCTTCTATTCATACACAGTCTGCACTGCTGTTCCTCTGCCGTGGGATCCCTCTGCTTCGCGGGATCTAAATTCCTTATTCTTATGCTTGCTCAGTCTAAGCCCAGAACCATTGCTATGCCCCAGTACTTGTTTACAATATTCCACAGCAAAGGTACACAGGTTTTGTGACAGACGAACAGTTTTCTTATGTGATAGGCTACCTCTCTGATCCACCTCATTTTTCTGAATTTCACCTAAGCCAAGAGTTCCGTTCACTGGGTGGGTTTCTCCTGCCATGTACAATGCAGGAAGCAACTCCTCTCTCTGGAAACAACTTCAGAATGAAGCTGAAACAGAATTTACTCACTGGAAAAGCTTCTGAAGATGTTGTGGCCTAAGAATGATTTTATTCTTGTGCTTACAGAAATACACCCATGTGCTTGCTGAGGGACTAAATGTAATAAAACTTGGTGCTAATCTGTTCAAACATTTGGGCTGAAGAACTGCTGAAGGAAACTGCAGCTTTGGCTACAATTTTTCAAGTTAGATATACCTAAGGAAAAAAAGGAAAGTTAAGATAGCACTTATGTGCATTTCAAAGCTAAAATTACATATGCAGTCTGAAGTTGCCCTACCATCTGGATGTGATAATGCTCAGTTTGCTTAAGCTGCTATCAGAACTTGCTATTTTTGCCAGAACCTGGTTTCACCTACAAGTTTTGACTTGCATCAACAGTCTGGAGTTACGGCATCAAAATGACAAGGTATTTGCTAAAATGGTGACTCTTTTATTTTTATTTTTTATATGAACAGGTTGTCAAGGATGTTTCTTACGGTGCTGAATAAAATAGCAACTGACATTTTGTTGAAACCACAGAGTTTCACAAAAAAAGTCGGTTTGACAACAGTCTTTTTCTCATTCAGAGTGATGCCCTAAATATCATCCCTGTGTCAGAAGATGACCAAGGCAAGGGTCACCTCTGCTGCTCCCCTGACACACATGAAGGGGAAAGGACCAACTGGAATGTATTGAGGAATTTCACAAAGGAAAATATATTTGTTTTTAAATATGCACTAGTTAACAGCTCTGTACTTATGCATCAGTTCTGTATTTATTAGTGTGGGTGTGATGTTTCTAGAAGAACCAAAGCATATAAAGCTACAAGGGAATGTCATAAACATGCTGTGCTTGAGTGCTTTCCATTATCAAGAACTGAATGGGTAATCTTAGATGTACAAGCAGGCAGTGAGGAGCTTTTTTCAGGCTTCAAATACATCGTCTTATTGTAAATAAGATATGGCACATACTGGAATATGTATAAATTGTTAATTAAAAAAAAAAAAACCCTGCCTAGTTGGTTATGCAAAAAAACCTCTCCCTAAGTTCATTAAATGTTAAAAGTCAATGGGAAGAAAATCTATTTGAAGTTTAAATTCTTATCTAATAACTGAAATTCATTTTTAAACATTTTGTAACTAGTGGCAACAATTGAATGCAATTCAGCTAGGAGCTGAATGGAACAAACATAAAGGTTGGTTTGATTACATGTTTACAGTGTCTCTGCTCCTTTCACTCAGGAACATCACCATTGCTATAATGGCTGGGAAAGGTGCATTGTACAGAGGTTACTCTCGCTGGCAGGGTCTGCATCTCAAGCTTCAGTAATAGGCTTGCTTCCATAATGGCAAAGAGGTTATGTTGCATCGCTGTGGCCAAAATGGGTCTTTATTTGCAGTTTTTACAGCTCTACTGCCTGTATTGTGGTTTCCTGGGTGTGAGGGCTCAACTTGAACTTTCAGATATAGCTCCTTACTGATATTTATTCTAGTGAACAACCAAGAATGTAAGTCTGTTCTGATCTACCTTATGCATAATCCTGTTAATTTCTCTAGGTAGGAAAAAATGGTAAGATTTTATAGGTTTTGTTTACATTTCAATTTATATTGGTAAACATTAATATACATAGTTTGGTTTAACTCTGGTGAGCCTTTAAACAAATTATTTCTCATTGTGGTCATGGAGGCCATGAATATACAAGGTGCCTATTAATAGGTAACAAAAGGACCCAGCACTGTCATGTCAGTTACTTCTGAGAATCATATTTTCATATTGTCTCACACTTTATAAATCATTTGCTTTAGCCTCAGAATAGTTATAGGAACTGCATGGGCTAGAGAGAAAAATATTATTCCCCTTTCTGTCCTTGCAGAGGTTATCTGGCTCAGCTTTTACGATCTGGGCTGCTTTATCAACTGTGCAGCACTGGCTTGACAATAAAGATTATCTTTTCAGAGGGAGCAAGCATCCTGAATTTGGGAATGAGTTATTGTCAGAAGAGATGCAGCTGGAGGAGAAACAGTGAGATTGTGTGAAGCTTCTAAGGAGTCATAGATAACTGCCTTCATGGCTTTAATAAAATGCAGGTATATGGCTGCAGTTAATGAATTCATGTTATATGGCTGTGGGGAGCTGCGAGACAGAGAGTTCCCTGATCCATCCAGATAACAAGCTAGCCATGAAACACCAGCAAATGTGTTTCACCCTGTGCCAGTGATACAAAATCCTTTGGGCCTGGAACATCAAGAATAACTCTGTGTGGAGCCCACAAAAAGGGCCATATAAACTGACCTCAAGTACAGTGGAGTATCAAGTCATTAAAAAGTTTCCTAATGAGTACCCATATCTGTCCAGTGGCCTGGCCTATTATGGGTGTACAGCTTTGGAAGTTTGCGTAATCGGTAGAGTTAACAAAGACCAGAAATGCTGATTGTCAATAAGGAAAGCTCTCTTTGTTTTTGTTTGATTTTTTTTTTTTTTTCCTATTTTGTGTTTTTCTCTGTGTGGTTGCCAGTTTTACAATGCAAAGCAAGGTTTGTGGAGAAAAACCCCTGCCCAAAGCAGGGTCAGCTTAGAGCAGGTTGTCTAGGCCTGTGTCCAGTTGAGTTTTCAGACTTTTTCAGGTGGGACCCCACAACCTCTGTTTGACCACCCTCACTTTAAAAAAAAAACAAACAACCAGCAAACCAATAAAAGAAAAACTCAAACCCCAAAACTCCCATTTTTTTTCATCATTTCACCTGTACTTCAACTCATAGTGATTACCTCCTTGACTTGTCACTGGATACCACTGAGTAGAGCTTGTGCCTGTCTTCTTTACTCACCCCCCTCCTTTCCCCCATCAGCTCTTTACACAGACAGATGAGACCTCCCCCTGCCAAGTTTTCTCTACTCAGGCTCAACAGCTCCAGCTCTCTCACTCTCACCCTCCCGTATGTGCTCCAAGCCCATAATCATCTTTGTGGTGTTTTTGCTGGACCTACTCTGGTATGTCCACCTCTCTCTTCATCTGGGGAGCCCAGGACTGGACCCAGGTCTCCACATGTGTCTCACCAGGGCTGAGCAGAGGGGAAGGATCATATACCTCAACCTGCTGGTGATGATCTGCCTGATGCAGCCCAGGAGATTGTTGGTCGCCTTTGCCAAAAAAGCACCTTGCTGCCTCATGGTCAAGTTGGTGCCAGCCAGGACCACCAGGTACTTTATTGACAACATTTCCCTTTATGTGGCAAGGAATGAAAATGGGCTGCTCTGTCAGAATTAAATTCAGGTGCAAGTAATGACAAAACTGAAAAAATAATCTTCTACACAAAAATCAAAGTTTATTATTTTTTCTTTAGTGTAATGGAAATATTGATTGGTAAAGCTGCTACCACAATTTCCTTGCTAGGTTTCTCTTTGTACTATTGCAAAATCACTTCACAGTCCTATTGTTTTAAAATCCAGAGAGCCGCTTGATAGGAATTTATTGAAGTGCACATGTAAGTGAATTATGAATGCTGGGCCCAGCTTCTCATTCAGGTGTCACTGACAAGTGGTACTGTAGTATCTGCCAAGTCAGGATCCTGCTGCTGATTTAATGTCAGCCTTCAAAGAAAAAAGGGCTGGGTTTTAGTGCCTTGGTAAAAAA